>JBCJKH010041139.1:0-24751 GCA_039877255.1 Loriculus beryllinus | reverse complement strand
GGCCAGGCTGGATGTGGTTCTGTGCAACCTGATCTCATTGAAGATGTCTCTGCTCATTGCAGGGGGGTTGGACTAGATGAGCTTTGAAGGTCCCTTCCAACACAAACTATTCTGTGATTTTATGACTCTTGCTTGCAAGGCAGAGACCTCCAAGAGGAGCCTTGCTGTTGCTTCCATCACACTCCAGGAAGCTTTCCCTAGAAATTTCCCCTTTTTGGAGGGCTCCTGCTCCTCCAAACTAAGCCTGATTACTCAAAACGGGCAGGGGCAGAGTCATCCAGTGCACTCTCAGGGACAACACCTGAGGGGAACAGGCTGCAGCCATGCCTGGCACAGGATAAACATCTGCTCCTGCTTACCGGCAACACTTGGCCTTTCACTTTCTGCTTTCAGCAACGAGAACTGGTTCTGCACAGCATCTGTTGCAACGTCTTGCAAGCACAGAAATGCACAACGAACCTCAGCAAGTAAAACCGGTGCAGGAAGATCCCAGCAGACTGCAGGCAACGCGTTGCTCTCTATGCTCTCTTGGTGTGAGCAGAGTTGTCCCCAGGCCGCGGTGGTCTCTCTCAGTCGCTGCTGCAAATGGCAGCAGAGGCTTTTCCAATAAACTATTTGAAAAATGCAGATTCTCTTCCCGTCTGTGTCGATGTGCATGCATGACGTGACATGCCATTCAGGTAAACCCAGCTTTAGCGATGTGGATACTCACAGAAATGAACTAACAAGTTGCATGCCCCAAACCAAACTTTAAATACACAGGTATGGATATTGGCACCAACCAACTGAGAGACAATAAATAGTATGTCGTTTCTGTGCTCTATTGTGAAAATGGCTCAAAAAGATCAATAAACATTAACCCCATACACAAACGTGTGATCTACACAGAATGCTTAACAGTAATTGCAAAAGGATTTGTTGAGTAATTCCCTCCCCACACACAAAGAGGAAAAAAAAAAAAGGAATGATTGTCAGGAGACGACCTGGTTGTGGGAAGAGGCGCTTAATTCACTGCATGAATGACTCACAGTGAATTACTTGCATAACTCCACTCACGGAAATCACTACTCTGCAAAAGTGCATACATGTTAAATCAACCAAAACACAGAGCGGTCCATATTCTTGGTACAATGCTGTCTTCTTGCTGGTGCAGAATGAAGAACATTCCTCTCAGCTGGGCAGGAAGAGGGGAAAAATCCTCTTTTTTGGTATCCCGGCAATGTTTTCAAGAAACAGTTTGACAGCACTTGCTGGCCCTATTCATGCCTGGCATTTATGTTAAAAAGAAAATCTGGGCCTGTAATACTCAAGAGCTAGCTCTTGTTGACAATGAAACTTTGACTAATAAATCTGAGGCTGTGTTTCCCACCCAACTCCATTTAATACTACAAGGTAATTATGGGCCTTTCCTGCAAAAGCCAGAGCTCCACGAAGAATGTCAACTGGCATGATTTTCTTCAGGCTACTCTCAGGATAAATAATTCCTTCCTTTATTTGCTATCTGTGCTTCAGTTGTGAGGTACAAAGCTTACTGGAATTACATAAAGGGAACAATTTTTCACAGTCCCACCCCACTTTAATTCCCCACAGCAAGTCTGCAAAACTAAAACAAAAGGCAAAAAGGCAAAAAAGAGAAAAAAAAAAAAAAGAGAAAAAAAAAAAAGAAAAAAAGAGAAAAAATGGTAAAACAGGAAAAAAAAGGGGAAAAAAAAAAAAAAAAGGAAGAAAAAGGTCTTGGCTCCTTTGTGGCTCCTTTGTAAGTCTCCTGTGCAAGTCTCCTGTGCTTGACACAGTCCACTAGCCAACACTTCAGGCATTGAATTTGGATGTTGGTGACCAGGTGATACACATCCCCTTGGCTGCAACACAGTAATTGAAATAGCATAAACTGGAAGCTTATTCTGCAGGTACAGTCAATGCAGAGGCTTCAGCTAGTATTTCAGAGCTCTGCTGTTAGGACGACCTTGGTCTATAGGGAGACTCACTGCCCATCTGTTGCATGAGGAGCAGCAGAGCAGCCGGGTACAGGAAGCATCCCATCCAGAGCAGAGGTCCACACAGCAGTGGCAGCACTGTGGGCAACAGCATCCTTGGGGAAGCAGGAGAAGTGCATTTGCTTCTGTAGATCCTCCCAGCAGGTAAAGCACCTACAGAACCCACCAGGATTCTGCACTGCAGGTGAAATAGTCTCGCCCACCCCTACCCAGCTGTGACGGGACAGCAGGGGTGAACACAAGCACATGGATCCTGCTGCCCAGTGAGACCCCAGCTATGATGAAGCAAGGCCCTGGAGTAGAATCCCCAGCTCCTCCTGATTGTTTCTGCTGACAATCGTTGAATAAAATGCATAAATACTCCCTGGAACTGGGACCTGAACCTGCGTCCTGAAGGAAATAATCCCCCACATCATTCGCTCATGGCGAATACGCCTACCAACAACATCCTGAATATTATGTTTTGGTGATGTAGAAGGCATAAAGACCCAAGCGGCTCAGGCTAAGGAAAGCCTGCAACCCCCATCTGCTGCTTCCTGAATGCATGCTCTAAAATACCACAGTATCCCACACAGGAGACGGACAAGGGCCCTGGTGCAGCTTTTAATCCAGCTGTTTGAAGAAAGCAGGCATCATCCAAGGAGCCTGCACTGGAAACTTAAGAGTAGGATGTGCCCTAACTCCTGAACAGCTATGAGACAACCTCCAGCTCCTTCTCAAGGTTATTGTACTTTTGAGCACATGCTGGATCTGTGGCTAAGATCCACAGGGAATTTTGTCTCAAAATGGATGAGGCTATTGATCCCAGGCAATTCTGGGAGACAAGTGGTGCCAAGGTGCAGGCAGTGGAAACCTGATTTCAGAGTTCAGCGGTCGGCCCTATTTTCTCTAAATCAATACTGCTCCGAATCTATGAACCAGCTTTTTGTACACTGAGTTTATGAAATTCATGCTTATTTAGTGGGTAAATTTATAAAACTTTGGCTTTGCTGTATATCAGCAGCTCTCCAACCGGCAAGCAAGTAACTCTACCTCACCCATTTCTACGAGCTAATTGCATGAACACAGGATCACACAACTTCGGCAAGTGCATGCTCTAGGATATCGCACATAACACAAGTGACTTGTGCTGTGACAACCTAAGCCTAATTCACTTACAGGCAATTAAGTCAGCTGCATGGTGGTCGTGAGGCAGACTTTTGGCAGTAACATGAATCACGGAATCGTTAGGGTTGGAAAGGACCTCTGGAGATCATCTGTCCCATCCCCCTACCAAGGCAGGGTCACCCAAAGCAGGTTACACAGGAACACATCCAGGTGGGACTGAATGTCTCCAGAGAGGGAAACTCACAAGCCTCCGGTTCCAGTGCTCTGCCACCCTCAACGCAGAGAAGTTCCTCATTCTTCCTCATGTTCAGGTGCACTAAAACCCTGCATCAAAGTAGTAGATTCAAAAGCCTAAGAGTCAGTAGACATCGGAAGAAACTTCATGCAGGAATGAGCAATTTTAGAGTGTCTTGTTAAATTAAGCAACAAACTCATCACATGGGATTGAGAGACGGCACCAGATTTTGTATTTGTGCTGCTAACCTACTTCACTGCTGTGTCCATTAACCTTCCACCGTTCGGCTGCACTTGCCAGCTGCTTGAGGCAGAGGCTGAACCTGATCTGCAGTTGCTCAACTGCAGTGGTTCTTCTACTGCAGTTTTTAAAATTCTATTTGGCTTAGGTTTTAGCCCTTGTCATTGAAGCAAAAAGCTTGCTATTGTGATCAAAGAGATCTCAAGATTGCAGATGCCTGGTAAAACCAAGCTGGAACGTGTCACTGTGAGGATTATCAGCTCTTGGAGTTGGTGATGCCACCAAGAGGTGTTTGGAGATTCCTGGCATGATCTGATTGAGCTCAGCCCAGCATTTCTGCCTCCAGCCACACATTCACAATGATGAGAGACTCCTGCGCACTTCTGAGAAATGCCTTTTATTGTAGGACAGGAGCTGTCACATGGACATCAACAAAGAAATCATTCCATAGCAATACCAAAATCAAATTATTACACAAATGCAAAAACCAAACCAAAACCCAAGTTAAAATGATGAAAAAGCAGTGTGCTGTTACACAATGTAAAACATACACAACAGAAAGCCACATTCTTCTGCTAAAGTGTCAGATGCTCATCACCATCACAGGAAATAAGTGATTTCAACTTTTTGTCTCCCTCCCCCCTCCAAAAAGGCAAGCTTTAAAGTGAGATATTTCAAAGTGTTAGACAACACAAAAAGCAGCATTTTCAGGAGTTTCTGTAACATTTAGATCTTTTGTCCCCTTCTGATTCTTTCTGCAATCCTATTTTAAATGTGTATTGGGAAGGTTAAAAGAAACACTCAACAGCACTTAAGCAGCCAGCATTACTGATAATGGTCAGAAGAAAGTCCTCCCTCTTCCAAAGGGCAGTGTGAACAGCATGGCAGAAGATCAGCCTCTCTGGCAAATGAGTTCTGGTTCAGCTCACTAAAGAGGATTTTGCCCTTAAAATATGCAAAACACAAGCTATCCCATCCTTGAGAACTGTTTTGACTTTCCCAGTGGTCTTCTGAGGACAGGTGGAGGAGATACACCAAAATGAATGTCTGAAGAACATTTCTTGAGATCAGAAGTAGAGGCTGTTCCTGGTCTTTTACACCAAATAAACAACAGTTCTGTAACTGATGATTTTCAGAATTACTGTACAAAATTATATTTATTAGAAATAAGATTCTTGAATACTTTAAGGCACCTCATGGTGAAGAAGTATTTTAAAGGCTTGGATAACTCAGAAGACAGCTCTTTTTCCAAGATTCCCAGGAAGGAATGTAGTTTATAGTAACTAGCTTTGCCGTTTTCAAATAAAACATGAACATTTCCGAAGTGGAAATTCAGAACTATTTGAACTTTTCTCTAAAAGGTGACCCAACAGCCACTTAAACAAAAACAAACCCAACAAAGAACCCAAAAAACAATTTCCTGATTAAAATAATTTTTTTTAAACTAAAAAGGTGGTATAATGCCAATGACAAACACAAATGACTCACTGTCGGTTGTCCTACCCAGCAGTTTATGGGTTTCAAGTGTGATTTTGTTTTCTTTTAGACTGATATTTGATACCTACAGCTAGTAATGTCCTGCCAAGACATGTGAAGGAGCAGAATCAAAATTTTCAGAGATACCTAACATTTTTGTGCACATTCAAAATGCTAAAGGATGAAATTAATTCTAGCTTAGAGACTGACAGCTAGATCTGTCAGGGTCTCATACCAGTGAGTCTGCAGCAGCCAGCGTTTTGGAGCTCTGCTCTGAAATATAACTTACCATAGCTTCATTTCAGAGCTGAAATGAACTAAAACTGTAATTATACCCTTGGTTTACACATGCGTATCTCCTTGGTTCTGATATAAAAATATAAAATCAAGGTATATGGCCAGGAGAACGTACTGTTCTCTCAGAGTATTTAAAAGTCTCAGCATATTATACATCATACTTACTCTCTTGTTAGAAGTAACTACTTAGAATAAAAAGAATTCACTACTGCAAAATGCAATTAGACTCTGGATATGTCCACAGTGCTCGATAAAAAAGGTAAACAAATGAGCTCAAGCACCAGGCTCCATTAAGTGTCTACTCTACCTTACTGGTCAGCCCACCCTAGCTCTCTTCTGGACCACTCCACGCAGGTCTCTCCATGGCAAAGGTCCAGCACAGTTTGGACATGGTTCACACTGCGGATCCTTCCAAAAAGGCAGTTTACAGACAAGACCATGCAAGATTAAAATTTCCTCAGGCTACACAGTCTCCCAGCATTATCCTATGTGACTTTATGCACTCAGAACACTTCTCTACATCTTCACATACCTCTGCAATACAAACATCACTCTACTGAGCTGCAGAACAGCTCTATCCTTATGTCAGACAATTTAAATCAAAAAAGAAACCACAACGAAACGCACTAGATAAGGCCATTAAGTGGGCAGCATGAACCTGGAGAAGACAAGGGCCAAATGATACAGAAAAAGTGGATGTGGCTGGTGTGCTCTGAAAAAGATCAGCCATAAGCACGGCTTACATGAGACGATCTGTGCTACGTGGCTCTGGGGACATGCAGCTGTCCCTGACCATCTGCTAATTAGCACCGGATGTAGTACAAGAATCATGCTGCACATCACTGCATGAAGTTCAGTTCCACTGATCTCAGTGGGATTTACCATAGCGTTAGGTACTACACAACGCAGAAGTGTTAGAACCTGCAAGACTAGGGACAAGAGCCTTTCATTTTATACCTTCCTGCTAACAGAAGAGGATGTTACCAGCCAAACCAGATGTCTGATGTTTGTTTCTCTCACCCACGAGGGGAAGCACTGCAGGTAGTAAGAGGTCTTCCCCTCTCTCCCTGGATCTCACAGCAGGACTGCAAGCCTCACCACAGGGAAGATGCTGCACCAGGGAAACAGGATTCTGCCTTTTGCCACTGGGCTGACTCCTGAGAGGACAAAGATCTTCTAGATGAGCCCCTTGTGTTGAGGCACACAGGTTTTGGCCTCAATTTACTTCTCGGCAAGGAGAATAACTCCGTATTTGAATCAGTTATTTGCCGGCAGAACTGCTTGAAACGAGAAACATTTGTGTTTGCCTTACTTTCAGACCACTAGGTGAACAATGAGTAAATAAAGTTTGTCTCACAAAGGTAACAGCAAGTACCTCCAGTATGTTTTAAAAAGCACAGTATTTTCCATGTCCCAAAGAGAACTCTTGCATTTCAGTCTCTTCTGTGCCCTTTAAACAGTTAACATAAACATTTTCTACTGGACCTCAAAGAGCAGGTATCTCACTAAACATGAAAAAAATCTGAAGCAGCACCGCACTTCCTGTTTTTCTCTTTGAACATGGGAACGGTGCCTTTGTTTGCTGAATCAGGATGTAACTTATGAATACCGAACCTCCCTCTCCCACTGCATTCCTCTCCCTATCAGCAACAGCCATTCAAAACTACAGGTTGTACTTTCCTACCTCTTCTGGTAGGATGGTAACTTCAAACAGCTCGAGTTCAACAGAACCCCTGATGCAAAACTTTACACACACTAAGGTTACATATTTTTAATATAGAGTTAATGAATTTGTTGTGTACCCTGCAGTTACAGCTTTGGCTTGAAGGCACAAATATTAAGGCACAATAAATGCAAATAATGTATACATTTCAATGTGTTGTGTTGAAGATAACTTTGTACTACACAGTATTTAGGTATAATGACATGTCATTCAAACATTTCCTCAAGTTATTTTAATACCTTTTTTCTTTGATAACCTGGATAAAAAGAGGAATGTATGTTAAATTATTTAAATATAATTTCAGTGCAAACGTGGTGATTTTCTTCTAAAGTACAGAAGATTGGGATTTGATTTTTCAGCATTTGGATTTTAGCAAAATAGAACTTAATATTTACATTCATCTTGAACAGCATTATTTGAATCATTTATCAAAAAATAAGTATAAAGTAATTTTTGCTATCAAAAGGAAAAAGTATTTTTGGCTTGTTCAATCCTTTTTTCTACCAACCTGCATAGCTACTTATGACAGGTAGAAAGACAGCTGCACTAGACAACTAAGCTGTAGGCTACCAAATCTGCTGTTTAGACATAGCTGTCATGCTAAAGTGACACCGAAAAAATTTCGTTTTGCTTGCTCTCCAAATATTACCGAAAGAGAAAAAGGACACATTCCTATTTTATAATAAGCTCCAAATACACACCCTAGACCTGTCAGGTGTCCTGCACCTGTTTAAATAAAAGAGATCTCTACCACGTAACTTTCAAATAAAAACCGAGTCTGCCTAATTTCCTTTGCAATACAAACAGAATTAGATGGAAAGGAAAACATATTGCACTGAAATTAAAGAGGGAAAGTAAAAATGTTCTTCTCAGTATTAAATAGGAAGGATATTCAGTGCAAAGAATCACCTCCTTCCTTTTCCTCTCCCACTGACACTTACAAACACTGTCATTGAGTTTAGGTGATCTCAAGTTTACATTCTATGGAAAACAGTTTCGGGTATTGGGAATCACAGTGCAGTTTCGGTTATGCATAATCCTGAGGAAGGATCCAAGGAAGAGTCAGTGGCAAGCTGACCATTCTGAACAACTTCGGGGTAATTCTTACTGAAGTAAACCTAGGAGAAAAGATGAGATCCTGTAAGTAACTGTGCATCAAACACCTTTTTAGTTTCAAATACAATTTCTGGAGATAAATGCATGTCCTTAAGGAATCCCATCAGGAACTTCAGGTTAGCGGCATTCAGTAACTCTGCGTCACTGGAGAATTAGTAAAATTGTTATATGATCTTCCATTATAACAAAGCGTGAGAAAAATCCCACACAACCTGTAGATCCGCTCCAATTCTGGTAATTCAGATAAATAGATATGTTTTATCACTTTACATTAAACTGATAAGTAAAATCATTTTACTAGCTCAAAACATGGAGATAAATTAAAAACAGGATGACAAAGAAGCTGTGAAATCTTGCGTCTGCACAAGGGTTTCTCATTTTCGCACATAAAATGAACACAATGGATTTGGATGTTAATATCAGGTTGTAATCCCTATATTTTACAAACTATGATTGACAACCATTGAAACTTCAAGGTATATGTATGAAATATCCCAGCGTTTAATTTGTGCTGCAGAGCAGTTATAGGGCCTATAGAAATGTGATCTCTGGATAGTGAACCACAATAATGAAAGGAGAAGCAAAAGCTTTAACAATGACTCAACCAAGCAACTTCTCTAAAATGTAAGATGATACCAAATAATAGGACAGTTCTTTGCCAAGCCTTTGAGTTCCTGAATTCTACCAATTTCTAGCTCAACTAGAAGAGATACAGGTTTCCTGATAAATGTATAATCAGAACATAAAGGAAATGAAATGCTGTCAAGTTTCACTGTTCCACAATCATCAGTTTTTAGTAGCTGTATCATATCTCTGTTCCTTGACAGATGCGCATAACAAAATGAAATAATGTCAAGACTTCTGTGCTCTTATCTAAAAATGTGTTTGGGTGAAAAAGGACTTCAAATGCAATTTTTTCAAAGAGGAATGTGAAAAGTTTTGTTTGAGTCTTTAAAACCAGAAAATACACTATCTTTCTGAAGCTGACACGTGTCACGAGTTAGGTCTCTCAGTCAGACTGCTTTGACTACGGCTTATAAAACATTTCTACGATTTATAGTTGAGAGTGTTGTCAACAAAATTCAGTTAGTTTGATAATAATGTCCTTTTCATATGTATGAATACATGTCTAAGACACGTGGGATAAAACAGAAATAAGTAATTCTATAAACACATTCTTGTAAATACCACTGTCGTCTTCTGTGCACATGCGCTAGCACAGGATATATGCATTGTTACAACTCTCAACGAATATTAAGGTCTGATTTGAATCAACAAAGGAACTGGAAGTCCTGTTAAAAGACATTCCTCAGTAACCAGCCACGATCGGATGCAACTGAGAAAAGTTAATCAGGCGCCTGCCCGCACATATACTGCAGAGACGGCAGCCTCAGTTGTGTATTCGCATACTGTTCCTGGTTTAAAACATAAAACTTTGGCATACTTTTAGTGCAGCTTTTGAATGGGATTTTTTTTTAATGGAAAGTTAATAGAAAACCTTGGCACACTACTAGAGATGTAATGAAACGGCAGCTGCTTTTCAACTGTCTCATTGCAATTCCTCCCCCGAGCCCAATCCCTCAAGATATTAAATGTCCAAGCCTTTATACAAGTCTCTTCCACTGCCAACAGAGCTGCAGCCTTTTTAAAAGTAATCACTGAGATGAGCTAACACCTAGTATTTTAATATTTACACACCTGTCATAGCTTTAAAATAAAATAAAATCATTTTTACTATTTTATTTTTCCCCCAAAGTACTCAAAAACTGATTGACAAAAAACCAGCCCTATCCTGATGCCACTGAAGCTTGCGGAAAAGCCTCTCTCAGTGCTGCCAAGAGCACAGAGAACACACCAACTTTTGTTTACCTGAATAATTGGGCATGGGTTTTTTTCTTTTTAACTGTTTGATGACTGTTTCTCACTTTCCCATGGGATGTTTTGTTAATAGCTTTTTGTAAACTGAGCAAAGATAGAAACAGGGTCTCACGATGTCAAGCACAACTCCATTGCAGTCAGGCTCACAGGCTAGTTAGTACATACTCGGCAGTCTCCAATTTGAGCTGTGCCTATGTTGCTTTCTTTGACATTTGCACGAAAAATGGGGATACTGAGCGACCAAGACAGACATACAAACAGTAGCGTTGGATCAATGCAGAAGCCTGAGCTGACGTACCAGCAGTAGCTTCAATCTTAGCTAAGATGCCCACAAGATTTTTGTGAAAGTTAGGTTTCTTCCAAAATGTCCAAGTAAGTCTTCCAGTTTAAGATGTGCAGCCCCCTTTCATTTGTATTTAAAGGATAAATGCAGAATCCACATTGTTCCAGAAAATGCATTTAAAGTCTCACCTTACTGAAAGCAGCTCTTGGTACAAGTTTATTCTGCGCAAGATTCACGCTCAAAATGCAATAAATCAAATAATCATTGCCAAAGCATGGCCACATTCCAAACCATTATACTTAGCAACCCACTGTAATGCCTTTTGAAAAATATGTATATATGTCATATTACCATTTCTTTTTATGTGCAACATGCTGTTTTTCAACAACAGAAAAAAGCTGTTCTTCATAAAAACAATTCTTAGTAACCACAGGAGGAATGCATGAGACCAAAAGCAATACGTGTAACAGACTTCCTAGCATAAAAAGAAAAGCCATTGGAATTAGCTCTTCTGACTAAGCAACTTCTCTGAAAGTATGCATGAAGCACAAGGGACAGCAGTAACAACAACCTCAAATACTGTCCAAGTCCTTCAAACAGAAAGAACTGTCTGTGCTTCTGGGTAGCTGCTGATTGGAGATATAGTCTCTCTTGATTCCCGTATTTTTGGGCTGAGTGTGGATAAGAACCATGCTTTGCATTCTTGGCAGATGCTAAAGCTTGTATCTGCCTTCTAGCCTGGGAGTTAGCAAAGCTTTTCATCAAACCACATTTCAGCAGAGACTGGTTCCTGGATCTCTTCCCTTCCTGTACAAAATCACATAACATTGATGTGGTAACTGCAGATGACTATATGGGCAAGTAACATCAGGCAATTATTTTTATATATTTTGAATTATCTTTGAATGCAATTGTGCAATTGAGAAGGGCTGCAGGGAAGGAAGAAGAGACAGCATGACATGGCTGAATCCCTACACAACAGCTGGACAGCCTCACTTCTTGCCAGTCCAAGGATCAAGCCTTAAGAAGCTGCCCTTCACAGACAAACACTGGTCAATGAATTTGAAGTTATCCTTTTAAACATTATTTATATAAGCTCCAAATTGCCATACACATACCATAACAAAACATGACTAACCCACTCTTTTCTAGTAATAAAATATAAGAAGTTACATTTCAGCAATGCAGGATGACAGCAGGACTCATTACACAGCCTAGTTAAGCACAAAGCTGTTTCCTCAGTTCTGCAATTAGTGCCACACATTAATTTACAGTGTACGCTCTTAGCCACAAAGCTTCACTTGAAAAACTCTCAAAAAAAAGTTTTCAGCAGCTCTAACAAATCTCTAAGAATATGAACAGACACAGAAATCTCTTCCCTAATCTTCAAAAAGTCCAGTAGAATAGCATCCAGACACAAGCACACAGCCTCCGTGACAGCATCATTTTTCACTTTCATCCAACTTACTGGAAATGTGTCTATTTTTACTAGGAAATAGTCAGTCAACTGATATTTTCCTGTCTTCATGTGTTTTGCTTTTCATCTATTGGTCTCCTCAAACAGTTTTGAGTTTGTATTCCACTAGCTCTGCTGCACACATTGGGGAGAGGAAAGCATAAAGACTAGAGGTAAGATCTTTGTCTCTTGTCTTGAAAAGGCTTTCTTAGGTTCCTACATGCCTCCCTTGCATGCTTAAAGTAAAGTTACATGACTACGAAGCCAGTCACTGGCAGTCTCAACTAAAGCAATGCTGAAACTTCACTGACACCTTGCTCTGGACATTCTGTGTGGTAAGTTAGCAAGAAAAAAAGAAATCAAGCCAATAGCTAGTCATCAATCACATCAATCATTTTTTTATCACCTTATCTCTGCTTTAGCTTTCCATCTGAAAAGTAGAGATGATACAAGACCTCTAAGGCATATTATGAAAGTTAATCCATTGATGTGTCTTAAACACATCGATTGCCAGAGGAATGCTCACAATTACATTAATAATTCTGTACTCAAGAGTAGGATTTGAATAGTAAGCCGTAAATCAGGCATAAAGCCTTGTAGGGAACAAGGAGGCAACAAAACATTCACAGCTGTTTCTTAACTGAGCTTTGCCCATCCTATGTGCACAAAAGAGCAAGGGTACAAGAACAATGTAAGAGAAAGCACAAAAGTGAGAACGTGTTCCCACCCCCAGGGGCCATAATATAATGCACATACAGAACCTCAAACTAAAATTTGATGGGTTCTTTTAAACAGTACAGAAATAGCAGATAAATACTGGACTCTGCAGCTCTAACATGTTTTTAGGGCAAGTTTTTCTAAGATCAATGCCCAGCCCAGGTGAGTATGTCATATATTATTTACACTTACAGTTTTGTGTACATACAGAAGAATGCAAGAAATCCAAACAGACTGTAAACTCAGGGTATATAAATACACTTATCATCTGGAAGTCTGTGTATATCCCACTAAAAAAAGCATGGAAAATGATGGCTTTGCCTTTCAACGCCAACAGATTCTTTGGTGCAAGGCTTAATTATAACACTGAACATGCTAACTTGAGATAATCTGCAGAGACAAACTTCATTATCCCTTCTTCTAAAATTACCCGTTTTGCTGTTTCAATCAGAGAAGCTGCTTCAGTCTTGCCCACTTGTTGCACCATTTTGTAAAACAAACCATCTTGTTCTTGCAGCAAAATGTAAGGTTCACCATATTCTTTCAGTCTTCCTGCATCTAAAACCTGTTAAATCAGAAGAAACCAATGTATTAACATAAGAAATTCAAAACCAAATGTTAGAAGACTACAAGCAGGGGGAAAATGTATGCACTTTAAGTGCTAAGGTGAATTTTGCATCCTGAAAATGAAACACGTCCTCTTCAAACTAGCATAGCACTTTCTCAGTTTATAGACCTGTTGTATGATTTTAGAGTGCCCTACAGCGATTCCACCTATAGGAATCCAATGCAAAGTTATGCAGAATATGGAAATACAATGTTTGTGAAGCCAACAAAGCAGATTATAAGATTCATTGTGTAAGAAAGAAACAAAGGCCTAAAACGGGCTCTGAAGTAAACACCTGTGGGTAAAAACCACGCAATAACCACCAAGACGGTTAAGGACGAATAAGTAGGTCTTTTGGATTAGAGGAGGTGAAGATGTAATTAAAGAAAATGAGGGTGTTGCTGAAAAGATAAACAATTTATTGCATAAGTTTTTGCCAACTATGTATTAGGAAGATACTCTGAACCTATTCTTTCTACATAAAAAAAGATGAGAAGCCACCAAGGACATAGGTACCCAAAAGAGTAGGGGAGAAGGAAAAAAACAACAGAGAAATTAAAAAGGCATTAAGTCAATAAGCCACAGGGCACATATACAGTCAAAAATATTAGAAAAAATTAAGAATAAGCTGACTGAACTGCTAAGAAAACAGTCTTATACTAGTGACTATTTAAGGACTACATGGTAACAAATATTGCACTTGGATACTGAAAAGCCTCACAGGATTCATTTAGGGAACTTTTAGACTAGCATATATATTTTGAGATAAGACAGCAATTTAGTTTAAGTAATCACTGAAACACAAGAAGACACACAGATCACAGGTAGAATTTGCTCTCTGCAGTTTTAGGAAAAGTAAGTTGTGTCTCACAAATTTGATATAATTCTTAATGCACTAGAAGAAAACTAAAGGAGAAATGGTTTATATCCACTTCCAAAAAGGCATCTGGTGTAACTAAACAGCTGTGTTACAAGGGACAAAAATTTCACAAGAACCTGGACAGAAATCAGAGATTAGAAATAAACTGCATTTTCCTCCATGGAAAGCTGAACAGGTAGGAACTGGTGGGAACCACATTGTTCTGGCATACGTGGTAGCTACGTATATGTTAGTCATCAGAAAAAGGAGTTATCAGAAAAGCGACAAACCTGCAAATGACACAAAAATGTGCAGGTAAGTCTAGACCAGAGGAGATTCAGATACACTTAACTAACCTAAGAGAATAAGAAACACTATAGCAGGAAAAAGTCAATATTGACAAATGCAATGCACTCAGATACTTAACTGGCTTATAAATTAATGGTATTGACTCAAGAAAGAGATTTAGGTATCAGTCTACAAGTTCAGCACTTTAGTCCACGTGTTGGAGCAGTCAAGTGAAAAAGAGAAAAAAAAAATTAACGTGAGAAAACAAAGTAATTCAGAATACAGTTTTGTTCTTATATAAATGAAAGACTGAATGCACATGGCATGCTCTTGAAAAAGATATTGCCACAACAGAGGGACTTCAAGGACTCATAACCCCAGTCATAATTGTGATGTACATACTTGTAGGAAAAAAAAAAATCCAAAAATCTGGAGCTGTTGATTTCAGGAGAGAAATGAATAAAAGGTATTATGAGGACAACTTCCAAAATAACAAAACTAGTTTGCAAACATCTGTTTGAAAAAGAAACTCCAATAAGCTTGGAGACAAATTCAAAGCCCTGTGAGGAAACTATCGATCTTGCACTTTGCCTGTATAAGTCCTTACAGTACATGGCCGAAGGGATCTCCAGGTGGCCTGGACCCCCATTAACGACAAAACCTGCAGAGAAGCAGGACATCTGAGCTGATCCCTTCACCTGCACTGGTGTGAAAATCACACGCACAATCTCATTTGACTGAAGTTTGACACCAGGGACCCAGCACTAGGGGAAAGGCGCTCACTCCTTCTTTTCCGGTTCAGTTAAGTACATTTCATTTGAATGGAAAATAACTCAGTCAACAACAGCAACATAATTACATCTCATTTTATAAATTGTATGCACAGAAACCTACGAGGAGTTGGTTTATATTTTCAAAAGCCTGTATCTTAGAGCACCCACGTTATACTATGATTTTCCTTTGAAATAGCTGAGGAAAGTGGTCATGGGAAAATTATAAAATATCATCACAGAATCACAGAATGGTTTGGGTTGGAAGGGACCTTAAAGATCACCCAGTTCCAACCCCTCTGCCACAGGCAGGAACACCTTTTGCCAGACCAGGTTGCTCAAAGCCCCATCCAGCCTGGCCTTGAACACTGCCAGGGATGGGGCAGCCACAGCTTCTCTGGGCAACCTGTGCCAGGGCCTCACAATACACAACAGATGCAGTATTCCACCTGCAAAGGTATACTTGCACACATGTTCATTTTTTGGTGTACTTACTCCCATCCTATTTAATCTGAATAGTCAAGAATTAATGGCAACGTTAATTGCAATCTTTTAAATACTCAAATATGTCACAGTTAAGGACAGCTTCCTTAAAAATGCAATAAATTAATTTATGGTATACAGTTCAACCTAAGAATTAAACAGGATGTTTCTGGTGCTCTGAATAGGTATTTTTCAGCATAGCATCAGATTATGTAACCACTCCTTAAGAAAGAAAACAAAAAGCATCTACATTAGATGTGTCTCTCACGGGCAAAGAACTACAACAGGAAAAGCAACGGGGCTTTTAAAATTTATATTACTGTGGCATTAGAATTATAACATCCATTTTGCAACTACCTGGAACAACCACACTCATGGACAATCTTTCTGCTCCAGAGAACCTGGGGAAAAGAAGGAAAATCCACTTTTCCTTGACAAGTTTTAAACAGCCAAATGCAGAAGATGAACAGATAGAGCGAGAAAAAAATCTATT
The DNA here is from genome assembly GCA_039877255.1 of Loriculus beryllinus. Classification (NCBI taxonomy): domain Eukaryota; kingdom Metazoa; phylum Chordata; class Aves; order Psittaciformes; family Psittacidae; genus Loriculus; species Loriculus beryllinus. The sequence goes on along the minus strand of JBCJKH010041139.1, from coordinate 8,729 downwards.
CATATTTAAATAAATCATTAATTTGTTCATATCCTTTCTTGGTGAGTAAAACCAAACCTGTGTTATGAAAACAGACAGAACAAAACACATGGAAAACAAACTGTGGTCCTTTTTTCTAAAAGAAATCTGAAATGAAAAATGAAGAATGAAACTGAACAGACAACATCATTGCTACAAGTCAGGAACGCTCCATAAACCCTATTCACCACGGAAAAACACTGTTTCTATTAACTGCTGTCATCTATGAGACAATGGAGAAAATGCAAGCTGATTTACTTGGTAGTTATACGTTTATATACTTATGCATTTATTAAAAAGCACTTAGACAAAGAGATAGGTACTCTTCTTTGAAGAAATACGTGCTGATAAAATTTAAATAAATAAATAGGTACTTTGGCTAAGGCTTTGCATACTCTTACTCACTGACTCCAAGCCAAATTAAAATCATTAGGACTTCAAAAAGCCAGCTAATCATTCAGGAAAGGTGGAATCTGGTGTTAACCAGCCACATATTTTCTGATCAACCTGCACGCAATGCTTATCACTGCACAATATGACTGAATTGAACCCAGATGCGTTCCAAGGCAGTTGTACCAGTGGAACTTGATACAGAAAAGCCAGAGAAGCTTGTAGCTGGTGAAATCAGATCGGCAGGGTGATTAACTGAGGACACACGCAGGAGCACGTGACTCTGAATCAGACTGGGACTTCGTTATAGGCTTTAACACAGATACTGAGAGGGGGATTTTGGACAAATCATTCAACTTTTCAGCTACTTGGTCTGACTCTTTGTAAAACACACCAAATAAAGACTGGTATTCATTCTGTGGGAGCTAACTGCCTGTGAAATACTTAGCCCAGAGTAAAATAAAAACAAACACAAAAAAGCTATATAAAGCCAAAGTACTCAGTCATACATAAACCAGAGTCAGATTTGCCTCCGTCTTGCAGTGGCGGCTTGTTTTACCTTGTCTAAACTGTTGTTGCGTTTGTACCACATCCTTATGACTTCAACAGGATTTTCTCAAGTTGAGGAATAATTTTAACAGTACAAAATTTACAAAATTGGCAAAAAAAAAAAAAAAAGGCATGCAGAAAAATTCTTATGCAATGGAAACTGCTCACATCCTTGTGTAAGGCGAAACTGCTCTTTACATACAGCTATCCACATTATCGTTACTCATGCAGAACTATTCATACATCTTAAGTTCAAACAGGGCTCAGATACTACGTTCTTGAGCAAAATCCTTTCCTGTCACCTAATGCCACTCCACCTGACGTGTCATCCTGGTTGAATAGGCTGGGGCAGTGCCTGCTTATCCCAGCTGTGATCTTTTCAGAAGGATAAGCACCACGTTGGGTAGAAGTCAACACAGTTTTGAACAGCACTTTGTTAGACATAGAGGCACAAAATACCATAGGAGTGAGATTAAAAACCTGTCAGGGAAGGACAGAGAAACAGAAAAGCAGCATTTGAATTTGTCTAACCTGCAAAGGCAAATGTGAAAATGGAGTATTAGCCATTTAAATGTGTTTATGTTAACCCTAGCTAGCACAGAAAGACTACTTGCCTATGCCAGAGAACTGTTGCTGAGCTAAATTTATGTAAGATTTGGCAACTACAAAGTAATTGTCCATTTTTGCCCCATGCGTACCCTACCAGGGTATCTATCTTCACGCCATATGCCTGGGCTTCCCCCCCCCCAATTTTGCAGCATTTCTTTCCATAGCATCATAGTCTAATGTATCAACCATGACAAAAAAAGTAGCAGAGGGAAGATAAAAAGGAAAACATAAAACGGTGAAAAATAAATCAGAGATCCATTTCACAAAAAAAAAAAAGAGAAATGAGACAATGAATAACAAGGATAATACATCAAAATAGCCCAGTTTCCAGCAGGAGCTTCAGAAGCAGCACCTCTTTGCCCTGATGATTCCTGCAACTAATCTACATGGTTCTGTTGCACAGGACTTTGGCAAAGCACACATTCATTTATTAAGTGAATTTAAAGTCTTCTTTGTCGATTAATATAAGCAAAATAGATGTCATTGCCTACAGAAAGAACATGTACCCTTAAAAATGCTGCAACAAATACCATGTATTTATGGCTATCCATAGACACAAAAAAGAAAGTTCTAAATCCTGCATTTTCTAACTTTCAGCAACAAAAGCAGACAAACCAAGAGAACAATAGTTATAAAACATTCTGAGGAAAAAAAAAACCAGTCCAAGGTTGGACGTGTCCAGCAACAGATGAAGGGGACATGGGAATTTATTTCAATTATTACTGAGGAATGACTAGTATTCCTATTCACGTTCATCTTCACCATAAAGCCAGAGGGAAAATAGGACATTTAAGAGTTGATCATAAATATTTTTATTTCCTATTCAAAAGGAAAATAATTCAAGCAAATTATCTCCTAGGGAATACATCTGATTTAATTTAGACTTGGAGAAGACGTCACCAAACAGCAAAATTATTATTAAAGTTCAAAACTCTGCTAGGAATACAACGTTGAACAATGTTTTCCTCAGAGAGCATACATCAAGATGATCTCCAATAAAGTCCTGGGAAGAAGAGAATATTCAGGAGATGCTTCTGGTTACATCATATTATAAGAAATATATTTACACAAGACAATACATATTTGTGGGAAAGAGTCAACAGCCTGTGCTCCAGTTGGCATTGAGCTCAGATACAGGCATGTCTCTTCTGTCTCCTATCTCATCATGGTTTGTCCAAACAGATCAGAAACATGTACATACTTCTCTGAAGAATCATTTATAAATATCCACATATCTAAACAGGTATGTGAACACTGCAGAACACTAAAAAAGGCTGCAAACATAACTCAGGAATCATATTAAAGGTGTCTCTCCCTCTGCTGTTTGGTTTTTCTTTGTTAACAGTGGGGTTTTGTTTGGCTGTCCTCTGGATTTTTGTTTTGTTTCTTTTCATTCCTCAGGTTTAACCTAAGCATTCCCCAAGCTTCTTCAGGGTTCCTATGGATATTACTCTACCAGTAATTCCAGACAAACTTCGTGCCAAATAATGTACTTTTCATATATCACATGTACAAACAAAGCAGAGAACACTTAGGCATTTACCTTTGTATAATCTGAATGATTATTTTCAGTCTTTCCAAATATCTCAGCAGAGCTTGACTTTGTTGTAACAATGCCAAAGTTGCCACTGGTCCCTGGGATTTGCCACGTACCCCCTGCTCACTTTCTCCAGCTTCACAGGAAAGGCAACTTCAGTTATTTTGTTCCGTAACCAGAAATAGAGGATTTCTTTAAACTGAAATTATTCTTGAGCTATAACTCAGGGAAAATGAAGCATGCAACACTGCTTGATAAATTGTTTCACGTATGAGTTATCTTTACTTTTCTTGCAGGGGCTTAAAATTCTACCTTCCTTTTCTCCATCTGATGGCATGCCACTGAAAGCTATCTGGAATGTTGTGGGAAAAAAATATCAATTATTTATGTAGTAATGAGTCTTATTCTACTGATAATCAGTATATATTAACTCCTCCTGTATCTTCTTGGAGGGAAGAAGCCTGTTAACCAGCCACTGCAGATATCTCTTGTATTGTTCAGTTTCCTCACCTCAAAACATCTGATATACCAGTGCAAGTGCAACCTTTGCCTTAGAGAGTATAAAAGGACCTCATGCCAGCTCTTACCAGCAGCAGTAAATGCTGACAAAACTCTCCCTTGGTCAATCAGCAATGACTGTTTCCAGCACAGTAAAGCCACATTTCTCAACTGGGATTGCAGAATGGCTCAAATGTGGCCCTGAAGTGGTGAAAGTGGTGAAAGACTTCGGTTTCAGAAATCCTACTCTCTAATAAGGGCTTTGAGGGTCTTACAAAGTTAGATAAGCTACAAGGATATTATATTTTTCAAGAGGTTAAGGAATACTGTTGCAGATGACTGGGCATGTCTCTTGTTTTATCAGTTTTGGATGTCAATGAACTTGTGGCTCAGCTGCCATGCACACGGTTTCACCTTATCAGAAACTCTCTGTTCAAACCATCAGCCACCAGCATGTCCTGTGCTAATTTGTTTTTTCAACAATAATATAGTATCTCTGAGAGAGAAAAAAGAAAAAAATATCATTCTCCACAGATGTGTCAGTAGAATGGTTTGGGTTGGAAGGGACCTTAAAGCTCACCCAGTTCCATCCCCCCTGCCATGGGGCAGGGTCACCTTCCACTAGACCAGGTTGCTCCAAGCCCCGTCCAACCTGGCCATCAACACTGCCAAGGATGGGGCAGCCACAGCTTCTCTGGGCAACCTGTGCCAGGGCCTCAGCACCCTCACAGGGAAGAATTGCTTCCTAATGTCTAATTTAAATCTGCTCCCTTTCAGTTTAAAGCCATTCCCCCTTGCCCTTATAAAAAGTCCCTCTCCAAATTTCTTGAGGCCCCCTTTAGGTACTGGAAAGGCCTCTTAATAAGGCCTCCCTGGAGCCTTCTCCAGGCTGAACAAACCAAATTCTCTCAGCCTGTCTCCATAGCAGAGGTGCTCCACTCCTCTGATCATCTTTGCGGCTCTCCTGTGGACTCCCTCAAGCAGGTCCATGTCCAACTGTCCTGTCCTTACACTGATGGAAACACATTCACACACTAATGACTGACAGAATGAGAGATCAAGGTTCATCAAACATTGGCTTCACTCCCTGCAGTAATCCAGCTCTTCATCTGAATGCTCTCAGCTGAAGCACTGCCGCAATCATCAGCTGTTTTATTCAGGCGAAAGAATCTTGTTGGGAAGCCCTACTGAGATGGGAGCAGCTTTTAAGAACTCAAAGATACCAATGTTTTGGAGAGATGTGGCTTAAAACTGACAAAGAGAACCAACAATCCTAGTATCTTTTCAATCTCATTGTAATTTTGACTCATGGTACAGACACCTGGGCCAGGTGTGATATTCAGGTTGAATAAAAAGAAATAAATTTAGTCCTAACATTCCATATTTTCAAGACACAGGCTTAGTCAAAAAAGGAGTTTTATTGGTGTTTGTTCCTTTTGAATAATCACAGCAGGTGCATAAATATGAATTTAGCAACTTTACTGCAGATTGCTGGTTTCAGATCCACAGGTACTTTAAGGCTCCTGTGAAGAATTAGGTATCTAGTTTCAAAAATCTGGCTTTCATTTGGATGCTGGAGAGGGACTAATCATCAGGGACTGTAGTGGCAGGACAAGGGATAATTTCAAACTTAAACAAGAGAACTTCAGGTTGGATAAAAATAAAAGTTCTTTACTGTGAGGGTGGTGAGGCACTGGAATAGGTTGCCCAAGGAAGCTGTGAATGCTTCATCCCTGGTGGTGCTCAAGGTCAGGCTGGATGGGGCTTGGAGCAACCTGATCTAGTAGAAGGTGTCCCTGCCCATTGCAGGAGGGTTGGAACTGTATGATCTTAAGGTAATTTTAAACCCAAACCATCCTACAACTCTACGATTCAAGCTACTACAATCCACTAAATTCCTGAAAATTCTTTTAACAGAACAGACTTCAACAGCACAATACACAATATTTTACTACACTCTGAATATTGCGCTAATATGAAGTCAAAAACCCCTTTCAGCTCTGTGTTACAGAACAAAAAAAAAAAACCCCAAACAAATCCAAGCAAACCCATTTTATACCCTTGCAGTTCTCCTACTTCAGAGTTTTGAAGGTCTGAAAAGCAGTTCTGAATGTGGACCTAATTACTTCTGCTTTTCATAACACTTCATGTTTTACTATCCCAGGTTCCAGGAAAATTTATGGTCTTGTCAACTGATCTCTCTTAGCTACCTTATGCACTTGATGGCCTGTATCTGTCAACAGGTAGCTCTCCGTCAAGAAAACAGCCCTACACATACACACTTAAGATGCAAGAGTCAACACCAAAAGTAACACGCGCAGTTTTCACAAGGAACTGGTCAACAACTAGGGCTACACATTTCTGTATGTTGTGACTTACATAATTCCTCCTAAATAGAATATGCAAGATTTACTGTAAAATACATTCATTTTCCAGCAGCGATATTTAAATAAGTGGCAAAAAAGAGCTACTAAAGGAAGAGCCAATAGACCACAGCACTTCTAGCTTTAAGTCTGTATTACTAATTTAAGCATACCACCACCATCTTCCTACATTCTCCACAACTCCATCTGAAGCTGGGCCACAGCAGCAAAAGCTCACACGAATGTATCAGCAGGTCAGCTGGGGCTCCCCACTCCTTCAGGAGCTCTGCTTCTCACTGGGCTGCATTCAGACTCCTTCACTCTTATTCTCCCTCTAGCTCCATGACTCTTACATTTCTGGCAGCATAAGGCTTCAAAAGGAAGGGTGGAGACTGGCCTTAACCTGACTGCCGTGTGTACACTGGTGGGTACAGCACTTTCCAGAGAACAGGCAGCATTGCATCCAGACAGCCTCAGACAGAGGACAACGCAGAACACAGATTTCCGTAATTCCTGGAAGAATGCTGCCGGCACTGCCATCACTATCATGATGCTGCTTAGGTGTCTAGTAACACCACTGTCCCATCTCGAACTGGATGAATGGATATTAATGTGTCAATACTGGGTCAGACACCAGAACTCCATAGAGAGATAAGGGCTCAGATCCTGTCTACTGCATAGCATTTTTTATGCAGCTGTAGGTGACTCCCCTTTCACCATGCAAACTGCGTGAATCTCTCCCCAGAGTTTTCAATTTGCTTTCAAGATGTTCACACCTACTCTTGGTGGGCTGATTGCCCTGCTGAGGTTAGATGTCTACAGTGCATGAAACACAGTACCTGATTAATGAGGCTTAGATGCTCTACCATGGTAAACGCAATGTCGGAAACATGAGAACAACTGAACGGGGGAGATGTGGGAAGTCATTTTCTATTGACCAAAAAAAACAACTTAAGTCTAGCTGTGAAGTACATTGTATTGTTACCCTGAATATTACTCATTTCAGAATGCAACCACAACAGGTTTTCCCATAAATAAATCAAGTCTCTTCCCGTGATTCTCTTCATCAAAACCTTCCTATTTGAATGACAGATTTTAATTACTAGATCAAGTTCTGCTTGCATAAAGAGTTTCCATTTCAAAGAAGTATTGCATTGATATGAAAAGTCTCTGTGGAGAAACATCCTTGTCATTGGAAAACACACAAGTTTTGACTGCTCTGTGGCTTTCCTACAGAAATACCATGGCATAGCATATAGAGCACACAACTGCCATTAGGCTCTTGCCAGATGCATATATTTAATTTGCTACTGATCCACTATGTCCCTGGATGAGCCTCAACTTCTGTACACTTCAGTTTTCCCCTCTGTAAAAACACAGTTTCTAAGAAGTATTTCTCAAGCTGGAGAAGGAAGCAGATAGGAGGGGGAGGAGTGGGTGATGGGGATTTTACCAGATACCACTGGAAGTCTTGGGAGTGGTGCCTCCTGGCTGCAGATACAATTTATGTAAAAGGTCCCTGACCTTTAAGGTGAGGACAGCATAGGGAAGCAGCTGTTGTGGTGGTAGGGAAACTACACGGAATGAGGGGCCAGTGGAGCAAGCCTGAGATGAGGTTCTGCCAGAATTTGCCATCACAAAAGAGGCATCTTCAGCATTTATACCATCCTCCCCTTCTGCTAAGGAGCAGCGTGGCTGCTTGTGCCAAAGAGCTAAAAACGGGTACTGCTAGCACCTTATGGGAGGAGTTACAACCTGAGTTCTCAAACTAATGAAAAAGGAATGAGAAGATGTCCTATGAGACACTGGAGCAGCAGTAAGGGAAGGCATGGGGGAGAGGGGGAAGGAGTTTGAAAACCGCTGGATTATAATTTTATGGTAGTATTATTTGATGGTCTGACTTAACAAGTCTTTCCAACTTTGGTTCCAAAGATTGTATGGATACTTCCCTATCTCACCCAGGTGTTTGAAGTTTAATTAATTAATGTTTATAAAGAGCGTTACAATTTCCAGATGAAAGGTCCTATGCAAGTGCAATGTAGTATTACTCATTGAGGTGACTGGGTTAGAGAGTATCACGTTACACAATACAGCTCTTCCCTCAATGATTTTAAGCGTTTGAAGTTCTGATAAAATGTGTTTATCACTAAGACAGATATAATGGAAATACTCTTAAGGCGTGACCTGGATTATGAAACCAGAGGTATAGTTTTGGGAATGGAACAAACGAGAATTAAAACAACTCCTGAGGCCAGATTTGTCTACAGTTGTATGAAATGTATTCTGTTCTTCCTTTTTTTCCTATTCCAGTAGTCTTTTCTTCTCTTCTAAAATAGAACCGGTTATTACGATGGGTGTGAGCAGACATGCAACAGTTCACGTTCAGTTCCTATTTCCATACTCATCCAACCTGACATTTTCTCATGACTTTCTCAAAATTATGTGGGGGTTATTTTTTTTTTTTTTTTTTAAGGTTTGTATTAACCATAAAAGTGAATAATTTCTTTTTGGAAAGTTCTGCTTTAACCAGCAATTAAAATGAATTAAATCCAAAACTTGTGGACAATGCCAAACCCGAATTACAGTCAATATGCTTAAGATAGGATTGACATGTCACATGGTCTAGTGCAAGGTGATCCTGCCCATGGCAAGGGAGTTGGAACTAGATGATCTTAAGGTCCTTTCCAACCCTAACCATCCTATAATCCCATGACATTCAAAGCTATTTTGACCTAGACAGACTAAAAGAATAGGTCAGAATGAAC
>JBCJKH010041135.1:0-11539 GCA_039877255.1 Loriculus beryllinus | reverse complement strand
ATAGAAAATGTCATTTTTCCTGAAAGCACTGGGGGAAGTTGGGGTGGGGAGAGGAGTCTTCTACATTTTCTAAGCCTATCTGTAAAACAAGATGAAAAGTGACCCAAAAAAAAGCATTCATTTTCTATCAGAAAAACATCTATGTTAAAATCCCAATTCAAGCTGTAAGCACCAGACTGAAGCACATTCCACTTCAAAGTTCAGCAGCTACAATATTTATCTGGACACCATTAATTTTCTTCTGAGGATGAACAGAGAATCAGCAGCTGTAGAACCAGACTTTCTCCATCCTTTCCTCTTTAATAAAAGTCTGCATTTCAAAAGAAGTACAAGCAAGTCCAAGTAAATTATAGTAAAGCTTACAAGGGCTCTTCACTTTTTTACTATAAAGTTGTTTGCTTATGAAGCAATAAGAGTGTGAAACAGAGAAGGAACATTTTATGCTGGGGGACAAAAAAAATAGTGTTGATTCAAATTATTTCCATAGCGGAGCTATCTTTGGAGGCTCCATTAAGTTGCCTGGCACTAGCTGGCAGAAAAAATAAATGAAAACACAGCTTTAAGAACACTGCCTTATTTACTGATGACCATAAATGGAGCAAAGCTGGAAGGTGTTCAAGATCGCTGACTGGCTGATTGTCACAACTAGTTGTTTTTGAAATCCAAGTGTTCTACACATTGATTTGCACAACTTGCCAACCCACAGGCTGCACCTACTGGGGAGTCAATTCTATAAAGCCTCAAAGCAACCAGTGATAACCCAATGTATAGTCGTGAGTTTAGGCATATCATTTAGCATAAGCTGTTTTCCATATCCATTGTGTTACAATCTTTGTAAATAGGTGTGCTACTTGACAAATTAAAGTTGCTTCTGTAATATAAAATGACAGTTTTGCCCAGAAATGTCATTCTCGGCTTGATATGCACTGACAGAATTTGAATTCAAGATTTGGAGAAATACTATAAGAAAGGCTCAGAAACTGGTGGTGGAAGCACAGTTGGAAAGCATTAGTAGAACAAACCTAGTAGCTGCTGCTTTCTGTGGTTGCAAATACAACCTAAGTACCTTCAGCAAAATAGTGCCAATTTCTTGCTATATTTTGTTGTCAGTTTTATCACCTAAATTAATAATTAGTTCATCCAGATTTGTGATTTTCACCTGTATCTATGTTAGCAGATTATATTTTACAATATAGTACACATTCATCTGTAATGATAGCCATGTAAGTACAAACAACATGAAGATATCTATGTGAACCTGCTGTCAAGTAAGAGTAAAACCCATATTATTAAATCTTTCGAGAGCTTTATAATCACTTCAATATTTGAATGTGCAAAACAAAGTATCTTGCTTAGATTTAATGTTCTGAGATTAGGTACTCCTTACTTTGTGAAGATTTCTTGGTTTCTATTAGAATACTCTGAAACTGAAGCACATGACTTCACTGATGATTTCAAAGTGCCTGGACCTAAATGTCTAAGTAATACACATTTGAACAATTATAAGTATTAGGAATAACTAATATATCTACAAAAAATTGAAGTTGGTTTGTTATTTGTTGTCCTCTATTCATCACATTTCACTCACTTCCAGGTCTGATTTTCTCATCATACAAATGGAAAACAAGTTTCCCTTCATAGCCACTCACCCAAAGTGCCTTTAGTTTGTGACAGTGAGTCTTTCTCTCTGACACAACATCAGTGATAACAGAGGTTTTGTTAGACAAACCATGATCTGATCTCCTCTTCAATTCTACCATTGTGCTCAAAATGTGATCTCAGTGACACCAGGGTAAGTGACTATCGTATTCTTTGGCCTAAAGCAAAACCTGAAAATTCTGCTGCATAGTTGGAGTTCAGGGTTTATTTTATCCAGCCAACCTTATTCACTAATCTGGCTGTCATTTTTCATTCATTTCCATATTCAAAATTGATTTTTTTTTTCTTAAATTATTCTGGTTGATTTTTTTTTTTTTTTTGAGGCATCTTGAACATTTGCTTTTAAAATAAACATTTTATCTTCTCCCCTCTCCCATTTCTAAGTTCTAGCAATCAGAACTTAAAGCCATTCCTCTGCCTCCTTTTCACATCTGTGCAAGTACCCAAACATACTATTACAAAAATAAGAATTCCACCCCCCAAAATAAAAGGAACTACAATTAGAGTATTTTCTAAGGACACATGTTGAAATAAGTGTTGAAATTCCTGCTGGGCAATGTGAAGCTATCTCAGTTATTTCTAATTCATTGGTGCCTATTGTGTATCATTTCTTTTACTACAGATCAACTCAACAGCTTTTTTTCCCTCTTGAAAGTACCTCTAGTTTCTTGCTGTCTTTCTAGGTGTCCTGGGTTCTTTCAGAACAGCCATAAACCATTTCAAACATAATATTTCAGGAGGGCATGAAGAATATAAATAAAGAGAACATAGAACTACAACTATGAGGAGATAACGACTTTCAGACTAGGTATAGTTCGTGTGCTGCTGGGGGAAGCAGACCACAGTAGACACCCACATACAATATGCTGTCTACCATCATTCACAAGAGCTTCCAGACACCTCCCACCCATACAAGGTATTTGTCTTAGGTTCCTTTCCACTCTTGATGCATTAGTGCTGCCACTTTGTGGTTTAAACTTTCTCTCTGCATACTCCTCCAACCTGCTGTAATTTGTTCCTTGCTTGTTTTTGCTTCTTCACTTTATGTCATTCCCTCAGTAGCTGTGCTTTTAAAACAGACAGAAACCTAGTCACATGCTCAATGGAAAATCTTGTTCAAAATTCTGGAGGTCCAAAGAAAAGGTTTCATGATCATAGAAATTCGACAAATATCCATTGCAAACATAAGTATTTATGAGTCCTACAAGCCTGCAAGGCCCAAAGCTGTTGCTGCACCATCTGGAAATGAGAAGATCTTCTCTTCATTTAATGAGTTGCAAAACAACACAGGTCTTACTAAGGTCAATGACTCCAAAAAACTCTCATAACATCATTAGAAACCAGTCTGCTCCACAGTAGAAGAAGTAAAAAAGTCCCTTGCATACAATTATGAGTAGGACTGCCTCCAGGACTGTTATATCAAAGTAATTCTAAATGGGCATCATAAAGAACATTTGAAAAAGTAAATTAAATTTGCTGTTTTCCTTGCACAGGGAAAATATCAGTGCTAACAATAATTTGAATTCTCATTGATATTGTGAAGGTGATTTGAAATAAATCTCATTGATAAACTCTATGCTAAGGCCAGACTAAAGAGACTTCAGGATAAATGGATATGTCTACAACTATCTTCTTTAAAATGTCTTTTAAAAAGCACAGTAGTTCTTTGGCTTAACAGCTTCTGATCCCATTAGTTACTGAGAAAAACCAAATACTAACTATCTATCTGGAAACTAGAACTAGAAACTAGGAGTAACCAAGCAGAAAATCAATTCCAATATGTTTAAACATAATTAATTATTGTTCTTTCATTGCACAGACCACCAAACAAAATATGAGTCAAAGTCATTCGACAATGCCATGACTGAAGAGACTACAGCAAACACTGACGATTTAGGACCTGATTGAGAGTTTTTTAATTGGTAGTCTAGAGAGCTGTTGCTACCATACACATTCCAGGTTCTTACTCAAAATACGGTGTGATGAATTCCAGTTGGATGGTATACCTGGCATGCTTTCTTGTGTCAGTTGTCTTTCAGCTAAATTTACCAGCTCTCCCCTTATCACAGAGTCATCAAGGGCATAGACCCCTTGCAGGAACATGAAAATGGCTTTGGGAGCAGTAAAGCTGACCTGAGTTGTTGTGAAACATCACAGGTGACCCTAGATTACCTGTTTCAAGGTGTTGAGATGGACAGGTGATAATATTTAGATTTTGTCTTTCAGTTGCCTGCATTTCAATGACTTGAAATGAGATTCAAGACTCGTGACTCTCAAAACAATTCAGAAAATGGGATTTGAGCAGGTTTGATCTTTTTTCTCACTATTTTTATCCTGAAATATTTGATTTAAAGCTTGAAAAACACCATATGCACTTTAATTTACATGTGTCATTCTGCTTTGCATTGCTGACTAGTGTCTGCAGCTTCCTACACATAGCTTTTACATTTGATTCTTTTATTGCTCAGGTTGCTCACAATAACAAAAACTGTCTTCATTTAGTCCAGCAAAGATGTATGTAGAATCTTCTACTTCATAGCAAATAGATAAGTCAATCAACAATTATGTGTTTTTTCACTATAAGGATTTCTTAGTATTTGATACACACTGACAAAAACTTTGCTAACATCAAACAATTAAAAATATCAAAAAATATAACTAAATTAATAAAAAAGCATTGATTGAAATATAATAAAAATATATCAAAATAATATATGGATCAAAAAAATTATATGTTTACTAATATAAATAATATTAAGTACAAATCTGGATGTTGTTCCCATTTGACACTTATTTCCCTCATTTCAAGCTGCCAAGAAGCTTATGGTGTGGATTAATTTCTTGAGAAAATGGTTCAGCTGATAAGAAACTAGCAATGGATATAGGAAATTTGTCCCATGAACAGTGAATTTGATAAGAGATACTATGGACCATAAGACCTTGGCAACAGATGGGGTATGACTGAAATCTGGTATCTAAGGGAATGATTTTAAATGCAGCTTCAGATTTTCAGTGCTATAATTTTGCATGTTTAATTTGAGCTGTCTGGAAGTGGATTTATTTATTTAGATACAGAATTTTCTGAAAATCAGGCTCTTTTAGGAAGCAAAACCCTGTGCCAAACTTGTAATAGTCAAAGTTCTCGAAACTGGCTGCCTTCCATTACCAGTTTAAGGATATCTTATTGCTTATAAATCAATCATTTTTGCACAGATTATCTTGAGAAACTGAGATGATACATGGAGATGACGACTCATGACTTTTTGACATTTAAAGAGAGAAGACACATTGCTTTCCTTTCCTTGTCAGATGTTTGAGGATGATAAAACACACCAAAGGTTAAACTTGCCTCCAGAGCACTGTCTATGGAAAAGATTCAAAAGCCAAAGACCGAGAAGAGAAAACACATTTCTTGCCTTAATGATATGAAAAGGAATCACACATTTAAATTTCAACAGTCTCTTTGATTTTTGGCCGCAGTTTTCTGGTAACACTTCCATCAGTCACATCCATTTGAAGCATGTGGCGACACGTATTGGAGACAGGAAGACATAGTTTCAGCATTTTCAATTTTCTATCCTGAAAGTGCTTTTCAATTTCATCATAAATCCAGAGAAAACCCAGTGATGTGTAAAAGATATTTTATCCCTTCTTTTTCTTAATTCATCATTGTTATTTTACTTAGTTTCTCCCTTAGCCAGGATGCTAATATGTATTTACTTCTAGGATTTCTCTCAATTCATGGCACTAACATCAGGTATCACCTCCTGTTAAGCCTTCATTAAGCAACAATATCAACCACTATACTTCAATGAAAAAGGAAAACTCATGTAAACACTGCAACAAAAGAGCTTCTGCTCTTCACTCTTAAACCTGAATAGACCTGAACAACATATTAAAAGACCCAAGAGCATAGTACTGAATCACCCTTATTGAGCACCATCGGTTTCAAATATCATTCTCTTTCAAGTACCCATTAGTTTAAACTGATAATTGCAGGAAAACAAAAAAAGACCATATGAAAAAAATATCAATTATATATAAGAAAGCACTAGAACACCCTAAAAAATCCCTGAACAATTAGTTAGGATTTTTGTATGTCAGAAATGTGCAAAGAAACTAAACATAAATGTTGGGTGCACAAGTTCATTTATAAATATCAACAGAAATGGAAACGCACAATCTCTTCCAGAGTATTATGGAAAAGCAAAAATATCAGTGTAGCCAGTTTTTTAGTTCTTCCTCTTCATCCTATTTCCCACACATGGGAAGTGCCAGTACATGTGCTTGAAACACTGTTGTGGCAGACTGGCGTATAATTGACCATGTAATGACTTCATACTGGGGTCTGGTCCAGAATCTCAATAAAAAAAGTTCCTTGAAATGAAGCCTTATTTAGGTCAGTTGTGCTTCACAGAGGTATCTGAAGGCATATCATCTGTGAAACAGTACTTTCAGACACCAAAATACAAAACCAAAACTGGAGATTTGGTTTAAAATCAGCAAATGGAAGTTAATAAAAACAAATGAAAATTACTATATTTAAAAGAAGGAAATCCAGCACTGAGATAAAAACTACTTGTGCTACAGCAAAGTGTGTTTGGTGCGTTTTATCAAATCTGAAGGACTACAGCAATCACAAACATAGTAAGAAGCAAAATTTTAAAAGCAATATAACAGTGTGAAATGTGTTATTAGAAGACTTGTTTATAAGGCATAGATTTTATTTAATCTGTAAGACTGAAGGACAGTAACAGGTTCAGGAAGCACAACCTAAAAGAAAAGGTTAAAATAATTGGATTTATTTCATCTACAAGAGATTATACAACGACATGATAGCAATCTGCCGGTAGTTGTTTTTACAGTAACAACAAAGAATGCTAAGAGGAGTGATCAATTGTTCAGAGAGTTCAGTAGGGGTCAAACAAGAAATAATTGGCTTAATGTGCAGCAGCAAAGATTTGGGTTAGATACTAAGGAAAAAATTCTAACTAAAAGTGTAAGGAAGTACTACAGCAGGTTACCTATGAGTTGCAGAATTGCCTTACTGGATGATTTTAAAGCAAAAATCTGTTAGGGGTGGCCTCAACACACATTACTTGCATTTTTCAGTGGGGGGTATGGGATTAAGAGGCCATCTAAGACCATGCCCAGCTTTGCTTTTTGAGGATTTACAATATATGAGATCATGGGCTGTAATATATAAACCCTTTTATTAAAGAAGTATAACTATCACACAACCTTCTATTTTTCTTCATTAATCATCTATCCTTTATAGTTAAGGAAAAATCTTACTTTTTGTGATCCAAGAAACAATATTCAAACCTCAGTTTAACTGTATTTGGCTTCCTTTCTGTTGGAGGTCTGTTGTGCAAAGAATGACCTATTGGTTAGTTCTTAGAAACGTAAATGCCAAACTCTGCTTGAGTGTTAGAACATTAAGTAGAAATTAACATTAGCATGAACAGAGACTTTACAAATTCCCACAGAGACCTAACTGCCTGACAGAAGTCAAATACCACTGTAATCAGCAGGAAGCTACACACTGAGGCAGTATTGTTCCTAGCCCACCAGGTTCATTCTGCAAAGGAATTTTACCTTGCCCCATACAACAGTGTTACATGAATATATGCGAATGTATTTCAGTAAATGGAAATTCACAGAGGGGAAAGAAGCAAATGATTTCTGCTGCATTATTAAGAATTGGGTTTCTGATGCAATGAAGAGGAGGATAGGACACTAAGTCTTAATCAGGCCACTATCTTCAGCCCCTCTGCTCTGTGTGTACACACCAGTCAAAGAGTACATGAGGATCTCAACAGCCAAAGAATGTAACTATAAAATACCAAGACAGAGACAGGAAAATATACAGCATATACTTTGGGGTTTTTTTCCAAGTAGTTTATCACTGATTAAAGATCTTCAAATTTCAGTCCCTGAGGCAGTTATGTTTTGGGTACAGTTCTACAAAAATACTTCAGACTTGTGTGAATAATGAAGAATCTGATTTTAAAAGGAATAAAATAAAAAGTAACTAATTATGTAATTTCCTGATGTAATAGTTCAACTTGATGATTTCAAAGGTCTGTTCCAACCAAGTTGATTCTATGATTCTAAAGTACTGTCTATATTTTGTGTATTTTTTCTGTCAAATCTTCACTAACTGTTGCTCAATTCACACTGCTGTTACAGACCAATCATCTTCTGTGATGTGACAAGTGCTGTAGTTTCAGGTGGAGGATAAATGTGAGAGGTGTCCTAGACCAGGTGGGACCAGCTGTAGTCTCCCCGCGGGCTATTGGGGGCATCCTCCCTATTACCTTGGGACATAGGAGACACTGAGACCCTACAAGCAGGCCTGGCCTCCCAGAGGTACAAGGGATGGTCTCAGCACCCTTAGATGTGACTCTAAAAGGAGAGATGCAGAGCACCATATATTAAGACCAATAACAGACTGACTCATCATTCCATTCCTCCAGCTTCTTGCTGTTTTCCCTGATGTGACAGAAAAGCACTGCTGTGTCACTCACAGGATTCTGCTTATGTCCAAGCAGCTCTCCAGCACCTTATCAGTGTCATGGATCATGTTATGTCCCATTGAAGAGCTTCTAAGGCAGTTCTGAGAACACAAGCAGATAGCTGTGTCAGTCATTACTCACATCTCTTGACATGTGAGTGGCATTCAGCTCATCTGTTTTCATCAGAACTAGAAGCTCATGTAGGATTAACTGTTTTTTAAATCAAATTCACTATTTCAGGATCTAGCTATTTGCAGCTGCTCTACAGGATCTGTAAAATTCATGTCCCACCTCCTCCAAAGTTCTCAGAGATGTATCCCATACCTATTAACGAAGATTACTGATTCAGGAATTCCACATTTGCTACATACCCAGCATAAACACATTTTATAGCATGCAACCATTAAGGCAAGTTTTGGGAAGTGCTGATGTGCAGGGAAATATCCTCATCCATCCTTTTGCAACATCCACCTTGGACACTGACAGCAACAATCAGCACCTTCATTCTTGTGCTGCCTCTTATGAAGAATATGTACAAATGGACCCAGAACAGAAAGTGCACTGTCAGACTCATGTAAGGACAAGTTTTATTCAACACAGTTTGGACGTAAATACAACTGCCTCTCTCCCTTCACCCCTCTTTACTCTGCATTTTGCACTTTGAGAAGAACAAATGGTGTCAGCTATTAATTTGATAATTCAAACATAGTTAAGACACGAGGTCAAGCTCTGCTCTATTGCATCTCTGGGGAAAATATCAGAGTAAATGGATGCCAGCGTTATATGGCACAGGATAAAAAGAAGGAAAAATATAAACCTGAGTGTTAGATATGTGTTTTTCCTTCTGGCTTTAACTCCTGAAGGAGCATGAATGAGTCTTAGACATCTGCAGTTGGTGGATATGCACATACTAGAAGTTTATTGGAATTATGGAAGCCTGAAGTGAGCTTTGGGCCAGAGTCAATTTGGTAGCCAATACACTGAAACTGGAACAGTTTATCTTGGGTGTCATTAGAGCAAAGTGTGAGCTCACAGATCCATAGAAGTGATGGTTATTCCATGCTGTGTTAATTGCAAAGCACCTAATAGTTCACCACTGGAAATCCATAACACATTGTGAGATTGAATGTTTCTACAATGGGTTTAGTTTTACCACTTGCAGTAAATAATGAAGTGAGTGAGTTAGGGGAAAAAAACAAAAACATTGTCCCTGTATTTGAATTCTTCAGAATTTCTCTTTATGTGTTTATACAAGAACATTTCACTGTCTTTTACATAGAAAAATGTCATCTACTATAATAGTTGTAGAAAAGAGATATAAATTTCTTAGTATTTTGTATCTGATAACTTCATGATGGGCCCGGTCCTAGGCTATTCTCAAAGTCAAACCAGACTAATGCCTTTCACTCTCACTGGGTATAACCAACCCACTGACCCATGGGATTGAGCCTACTTGACCTTTCACGGTCAAGGCTTTTCTACTAAGTCTGTCTGGATTTGCTCAACGATCAATGGAGAGACGTGCAGACTTCTTGAAGACAACTCGTACTGTGTAAGACAGATGACTAGAAGACAGAAGATTAATTAATCTCTAGATGTTTTCTCCCACTCTGTACTCAATATAGAGATCCAAGAAGACTTATTATATTTAGACACTTAAATTTCAAGCAGATAAAGTTAGGTTACATGAATCCCACATTTAATTTCTGGTTTCTTTAGCTTTCCTACAGGTAATTACATTATCTGTGCAGATAAATTTTCTTTCAGTGGCGGCTTCTAGGAGTGAGCTTTACACAAACATTTTAAACAGAGCTATTTTTGTCCTTTGTTTACATTTGATCTACACATCAGTGTAAGCTATTTACCTGTCTCTCTTTTTAGCTTGTTATTATGTGCCTTTTCTCTTTAACACAATCCTCCTTAGACCACTTCTGTGAGGAACTTGTAGTATCTGGTAGGTAATTGTAAGGTTGGAGGTACAGTTTAGGTGATGAGTATTCTATATCCTCTGATCCACAAAAACTGTTTTGACAACTGTATAGTAACTTCACTGCCCTTACTTCCCAGTGGGAGATAATCTTAGGGTACTCCTAGTCATAAATGAATCAAGATATGTAAAGCTAAATAAACTTAAGATTTCCTTAAATCAAAATGAGTATCTGCACCTAAGTTTAATAATGGAAAATGAGATGTAATTGTAAATCTTATTTTAGCTGAAATTTACAGTCTTTCTTTAAATCTGGACCAGAGTGGTGGTGGAGTGGTATTCCTAATTTTTGGCAGAGCTTTCAGCAATATTTATTTTGCACAACTTGAAAAAAAATAAAAGAAGTGTTGCGCCATTTTGTTGCATTTTGTTTCAGTAATTTTTTTTAATTCAGTTAATTAACACCGTATTTGCAGAACAAACAAAAAAAAATTAACTTGTGTCATATGTTTCTCTGAACTGAATCCATGTTTCTCCAAGTAGAATAGTGTCATTTCCTAATCTGACTCCTCCAGCAGCCTCTCCTTGCAACTCAGACTTACACTGCTGATCGCATCTGTCTGAGAAGGATACACCCCTGGTGAAATGGACAGTGGATTGGAGATTGTTTCCTCTGAGCACTCCCAGAGCTAAACTTGTTGCTGTGTTTTCTGTCTCTGGGATTTGACATGAGAGAACCACAGTTTGTAAGGAGGAGAAATAAAACGTCTCCCTTATCCAATTTTGTTTTTTCTCATTTTTTTCATACCCCACTCTCACCCTTTCCTGACACAAGATAGCAACAGCTATTCAAGTTCCATTTTCCAGCTGGTGTGTTGTGTGCGGTGATTACACAGCATGTAATTAAACTTCAGGAGGGTGTCAAGAAGGCCAGAAGGAAGAGAGTGGTTTGCATGGTTGAACTTTATCCCTCTTCCTTGCTAATATTAGGACAACAGCTTTTTTGTAATAGAATAATGAGGAATAAACTTCTCAAAAGCATTTCCAAAGTATGCAAACAGCATCGGCTTCCAGGTGTCTTATAATCTTGACAGATTTAGAGGAGCCGAAAATAGAAGTAACACACATCAGTGAGGTGGCAGAACTTTTAATACAAAGCTTGTGCAGAAATATCATACTTCTTTCCAAGAAGAAATTCTTGACTTAATTCTATCAATTATGTTAAAGAAGGAGATTGTTGAGAACAGATAGACACAAGTATGATAAATATGTTTTGATAATTTTTTTCCACTAATGGCAAACCTATTATTTGTTGGTAAGACAACTACTTATATAATTTAAGTACTATCACTTATTTGATTGATGAAGAGGATTTGATCAAAAGATGTAACAACAACACATAGGGGAAAGGTTGAGTTATGATCATGTAATGAAG
>JBCJKH010041129.1:0-14084 GCA_039877255.1 Loriculus beryllinus | reverse complement strand
TCACCTCCTTGGACCTGCTGGTCACGCTCCTTTGGATGCAGCCCAGGATACGGTTGCTTTCTGGGCTGCAAGCGCACGCTGCAGTCGGCTCATGTTCATTTTCTCATTGACCAACCTCCCCAAGTCTTTGTCTTCAGGGCTGCTCTGAATCTCTTTTCTGCCCAACCTGTAGCTGTGCCTGGGATTGCTCCAACCGAGGTGTAGAACCTTACTCTGCTTTGTTGAACTTAATGAGGTTAGCATAGACCCACCTGTAATGCATGTCAAGGTCCCTTTAGATGGCATCCCTTTCCTACAGTGTACCAACCAAAACACACAGCTTGGTGTCATTGGCAAACTTGCTGAGGGCACGCTCAATCTTACTGTCCATGTTGCCGACAGAGGTGGCCCCTAAGGGACACCACTCCTTACCTGTCTCCAGTTGGACATTGTGCTGTTGACTGCAACTCTCTGCATGTGGTCATCCAGCCAGCTCTTTATTCATCATGTGGCTCATCCATCAAATTGATGTCTCTCCAGTTTAGAGACAAAGATGTTGTGCGGGACAGAGTTGAACGCTTTGCAGAAGTCCAGGTAGACTACATCACCTGCTTTGCCCCTATCCATCATTTCTGTGACACCGTCATAGAAGGCCACCAAATTAGTCAAGTGTAATTTGCCCTTAGTGAAGCTGTGTTGGCTGTCACCAGCTGTATCATTGTTTTTCATGTGTCCTAGCATGGTTTCCAGGAAAATCTGTTCCATGATTGTACCAGGCATCTCTGTTGTCTTGTCATGTCTGCTATAGTCTGTATCTGTAAGCCTGAGCAAACATATCTGACTGCAACTATCCTTTTATTGAGTACATCTTCTCATCAATACAGACAGCTGCTCTTTCAACTCTTTGTGTCTTTTAGTATTTTCCTCATATGACTCCAGAATAAGTGATTGCTAAGATCTCCATGACATAGGTGAGAAATTCCTCCAAGTGTCACCAGAAATTAAGTCACATGTACCCTATTTCTGGTCAAAGGAGCATTATATTGACATCATATTTCAGGTACCCTTCTGTAGGATGATTAACTTACATGTGAAGAAAAGAGAAGTGAGTTTCATCTTCTGGAAATTAGTCTTATATAATTGCAATAATAAAGCATGATTTCCATGGAAAATTTAGTGTCAAGTACCTCCAGCAATTTAGGAGGTCTGATGGTGCACAATCACTATAATTAATTACCATCATCTTACAGAATTGGTTCTAATTAGCTGATGCCTTTCCTCTAAGAATATATCAGAAGCATCTTCATACTGCATATGCATAACAAATTTTGTACCCAAATGCTCAAAGTTAGCAGCCAGTATACAGGATATTTGTGGGGTGGGGAAGACATAATCTAACTGAGTTTACTATTTAATCCATAAAAATGGCAGAAAATAAGGCACTGGCTTGGGGACTTGGGTCACATAACTGCAACCAAAACACAACACTAAGATGAAGGATGAGTGTAAGTTGCTGTCCTGGGATTCAGGGGAGTTTTACCTGGAGCTTATGATTAGTGGCACAACTTAGCATGTGGCATGGAAGCTAATCCTCCACCAAGTCTGTAAGGAGGGTGATGGCAAACATCTTCCATGAAGAGTCTTCTGGAATACTTCCACATGGTTCATCACAGAGACTCACTTTGAAATTGAAAGACTGACCCATTTTTGCATGCTTTGGAGGACAGGTTGGAGGGATGTGCTGGTGGATTTCTGCAGGTTGCAGTGTGTGGAGAAGTATTTCTTATGCTGAGAAACTGATTTCCTCCTCTCTTTTTAAAACCACTTCACAGTGTAACAAGTAACTCCTTTAAATAATAAGATAGACTATCTTATAAGCCCTGCCAAATCTCACCACATAAGAATTGTTTTATTCACTCAACACCTTTCTTAGAATCACTAAAGATAAACCAACCTTCTATACTTCTTTGTATCTTCACAAAAGCTTTAAAAAGTGTAGACTGCTATCTGCAGGGAACAACTACTGTTAATGAAGCAGCTGGATTTCTTTTTAAATAGGTTACTTTGCAGCCATTTCCTCTGCTAATTATTAACAGAAACACTGATGATATATCTACAGTGCTTTGGGATGTTGAATATTATCTTAAGTCCTTTAAAATAGCATTTCAGAAGAATAAACCGTATCTGAAGTATGAATTAAAACTGGAAAATAATACACACGGAAACCAGCTGTAGAAATGATTAGCTCACATTTCCCCCCAAGCAATTTTGCCTACAAATATATCTCATGCAATGTGAGAAGTATTGATTCGCAGTAACATCATAATTTTGCTGATGTCAGTTTCTGTTACAGTATCCTCATAAGTAGTAACTATTCTGATGAACAGATGCCTGTGAAGAAAAACTGGAATACAGGCATCGTACCAGAGCATTTCAGAGAAACGTAATTCTCTCTCATGAATTATTTCAGCATTTGCTTTTATTTTCTTCTACAAAATCCTGCATGCACACACACACACACACACACACACACACACATATGCACAGAATGGGGTTTCAGGCCCAGACAAGTCTTCCTGGGACACTGCTGAAAAATTACAGACCAGGGAAGCCCCAGCTATTCAGATCAGTGGCAGCCTGTCTGCTGCAGTTGGTTAGAGACAGATGAGCAAGAAAGGCAAGGAGGGTGATTTTTAAAACCCACCCAGTTTCTAAGAAGAACTTGATGATATCAAACTCTTCAGAAAAATACCTTGATTTTGAGTTACCAGCAAATTCTCACCAGGAACTGTGGTGCTGGTGTGTTTCTAACAACATAGCATGTGTCTGTCGTGTGTCTTGACAAAGGGAAGTAAAAAATTATTTGGGACAGTCGGTGAAGAGGACACGATGAAATGTTAGAGGAAAAATACTACAGAATAATCCAAAGGAAAAGGAATAGAAAAACAATATCTAGAAATATTGAAGATAATGGGTCTGGTGTGCTTTCAGGGTAGCACCCTCTGTTCCAGATGCTCTTCTGCTATGTCTTTTCTTAACCTGCTGTTAAACATGTACTCTCTGTATGACTTCTTCTCCCCCTCTCTGATTTAGGTCTTCTTTCTAAAGTGTTGGCTGTTTTTTCCCCATCCCACTTATTTGCGCTGTTCTCTAAGCAGTTCTTTCTTCCTGCTACCAAAGCATCCTTGAGTCATCACCATCTATATTCATGCAAATATTCTCACAGCTCCCTGCTGAACACCTCTCCTTTCAAACAAGTTCACAAAACCATGGTCCCTTTACCTGCTGCCCCAACCTTGCCTACAGCCCCAGCTTTGCCCTTCTACAAGATGGCAATGGTAAGACAGAAGGCTAGTAAGGGCTGATGTTTCCTTTTTAAGACTAATTTGACAATCAAATTCTTCACATAGGGTCTTATGTCACTGGGCCTCTGGAGCATTTCCAGGGGTTCTGTTAACAAAGAGACTATTGTAGGCTAAGTTTAACTAAGGGGGGATCATCCTTTTGTTCTACGTTTCTAAGAAAAATTAAATACAACTGTAGCAACACATTATTCATGCTTTCTGTAAACCATCTTTAATATTTATTAGTGACCTTTGGGGGTTAATTAATGCCAGGACTTTTCACCCATGAACTGTTTTCTGATTCAATTTGTTAAATGCAAGTAACCGTAAATAATTATAAATCAATTACTGTATCTGTTCTACACTTCACCAACCAAAAAAATCATATCAAAGTATTTGTGAAGGTGATTGAGTAAAATGAGCTGCTTCCATAAGGCTTCGTGTTTGTGTTTTAATTTATCTTTTCCTTCACAAAAACACTATTTGAAATACATTTTTCTAAATATGGGAACCACTTTTGTAGAAGAAATCAATTATATTCTTAAGCTTAAATCTTCTCTTTTCCAGCCATGCTCTAATGTATAACTGTACCTTAGAAATATACCCTGGGGAAAATGCTTCTATTCTTTGCTAAAAATCCATGAATAACATTATGTAGAAATTAACTTATGATAAATGATTTAAAATCATAACCTAGAATGGTGTCTCATTCAAATGTCATCAGAAAATGGCACCTCACCCGCAGAAAAGAGTCAAGGGATCCATTCTCCATGTATTCAACTACGATCATTACTGGTCTGCCTGCAAAACAGCAAAGAAACACATCAGGATTATAAATATATTATAGGGCTTTTATAAATCCAGATGTTATACACAGATTATTCACAGTAGTTAAATATGTTATGTATTTTCAAAATCCTCATTTATATCACAAGCACAATTCCCTATTTATTCTCTAAGAATTATTTTCTGTCTTTTTGGTTTTGGTACTGGATTAGCTGAATGTGCATCATTCACTCCGGTGTTTTTCCCCTTCCAATGGATCAAAGAAGAGCCTGCTGTTTCCAAATAACAACACCTGCTGCATTAGGTGTGTAACACTTTGGAACATATTTGAGTTAAGGCAAAACCCCCCATATTCATAAGCCCTGTCCTAGAAATTACAAACTCTGTGCTGTAATTTTCCTCTCTGAGAAAAATATCTTGATGATTTAGGGGCCTCCAGATAGACAGATTGAAGGGCATGTTACAGAAAAAGCTCTCCTAGATTGGGTGTGTGTACTAGGAGAGTATAATCTAGCAAAACTCTGAATTCATATGTTTGTACATACGTAACATACACAATGCTATTCAAATCATAGTTTTGCTCAACAGCTTTCATGTATGGCTCCAGGTGGGATTATATTCAAATTGAAGTAGAATAACATGTTACATTTATTTCTTAAAAGAATATCCAAATCTGAAGATAAACTTTTAAATTTGGTATTCAACCACATATAATTTCACTGTGATATCCAGGAATAAACTACCACCCTAGAACTGCTAGATGGGAAAGGACCAAAAAGCATGTTAATCAGGCTATGCAGCAAGAAGACTGTTAGAATTGTTACTATTACAAATGAGCCATTCCAATACAGACAAAACTAAGGTAATGAACAAGAATGTTAGAAAGATTGGGGAGCAGGTAAAGAGTCTTAAAATGGCAACCTTTTCTTTCCCAAGAATGCCTGTCTTTTGGGGTTTGTGGGAAACCAGGAGTATGCCAATTTATGACACCACAATCTGCCTATTCCACTTTCACAATACAACACTAACTGTTCCAATGTGTTTCAAATCCAAAGGAAGCCTCTTTACCTTTTTCTCTGTGCTTCTCCAATTACGTTTGTGTTTCATTTGGAAAAGAAGATGAGAAACACGCAGTATTTATGGTGAGAAAGTGTGGAAGGGCATTATGATTCTTCCAGCACAACTGTCTATTTCTGTGCATTCTAACTTTCTGTTCAGCTTGGCTAATAGCAGAGGTGCTTATTAAACTGTCCACTATATACAATAAGCCACAGCCAGGTATTTATTTCTCATGAGGTCTTAGAGCCAGCCTTAAATTTAAAAGAGCGAATGAGCCATTTCTCTGTCCTGAAATGTGGACTTGGAGTTCCAGACACCCTGGTGATGCTCATTCACATAGCTTAGTCTAGTTTTTCTGGAGTTCCTCACAACAATCATTTCTATTTGGGCTTCTTTTTCTATTCACCCTGATGGTTAGGTCCTCAGTGAATACAACAGTGCTTCATACCATTGGCACAGTAGTACGTTCTTCTTCTGTGTGAAAATTCTCAGATGCTTTAACATCTTTGGATTGCCTTTCTCACGTGTGAAGAATTACCAGCTTCTTTTTAGCTGAATGCTTGATCTCAGTTGCAGATGTACATTTGCCACCAAATCGATTTATATTCATATGCACCCAGTGGTTATACCCTGGTTTTGCATTATAAGCTTAAACAATACATCAGTTGTTGTAGACATCACAGCATTTAAAAAATTGACGTTTTCTTTGTTCAGTTTGCTAATGATGGTGTATAGCCTAGCCTTTTTAGTTTCGAGCACATGAATGTCCTAGATTCCTTTACCTTTACCATCTTACTGTCAAGGGGCTGACATCTCCATGTGAAAGGAATATTCCATAACCTAGAGAAGTAAACAAACAGCAGCCTGATGCTACAGGATCTTACTATATGCGGAACTCTCTCAAGCAAGTAGCAATGTCTAAATTGTGGTAGACAACAGCATCTTGCAATGAATTGTTCTGGGTAAACCAACAACTAAAAGACCTTTGTGGAAGATCTGCATTTGAAGGGAATGACAAATGTTGCTGTTGAGCTTCAAAACAGTGCCTCTAGTTTCCTGCTAGTAATCCTTTGGTGCCCTACACTTTCTGGAAGGTATTTTGTAAGAGTTTTTTGAGCTACATAAGCTCTCATTGTATCTTTTACGCTCCTTAGATTCATATCCTTCAACACAAATTATTTTCACATTTCCTTTGTAAAAGCAAATTTTAATTCTTGTACATGTTCTCACAAAATATTCCCCTATCCAGAAAAACACCCCACAAACTGTACTTCATTTTGCTCAGAACAATGGTATGAGCTTCTAGGCTAAAGTAACTATGAAATGCACCTGTATTAATTTTTCGTGGATTTAGGAAAGAGATTTCAGTATTTTTCACTGGATAATATTAATGAGGTTCTAGTCTGCTTGATGTGTTCCTTCAACCACTTGAAATTATAAGCCTTAACAGAAAACCAGCTCTTGTACATGATAGCACAGGAACAGCATGATCTGCTAAACACAGCAAAATAAATAGCATTTGTCTTCAAACAGGTTGCTGTATATCGGAGATCATTATGTATTTGGGAATTTCGGTGAACTATAAATTTACTCAGGCTGATTGCTTCCCACAGAGTCAGTCTGCATCATTTGCCATCCTACCTAAATCTCAAATGAACTTGACTCAAGATTGTGTCAAGACACCACAAAAATGAACCCAGCTCCATCACTTGATTATCTGAAGCAAAAATATTAAATCTGGATCCTAGCATTAACTTCTCAAATAATCTTTTAGCGTGCCAGCACTTGATAAAAGCCATCCTATTTTGGCTGCAAGTTTGATGTATCACAGAAAATATTTATGTATTCCAAGCTGGATTGTGACAGGCAATACAAGTGAGACTTCTAGTCAGCATAGTATTTGTCTTTGGAGTACCTGTAGATCAAAAATACCTCAGCTATTGTTTCAGTTCCTTGAAGGTATAGCACAAATCTGCTACACAGCAGATTGCAGTGGGTACATTTATCATCAAAGCAGTAACACACAGGTTCTATTCCTGGCAAACAACTGTTTTCCAATAATTTTATAGGTTTACAAATTTCATACAAGGATGTCTAAACATTTTACAAATATAAGTACCTCAAGCATCAGGAAAAGTCAGATAGAAAACATCTTGATTTCAGAGGTGTGATAGAAAAAACAGGTTCAGGAAATCAAGTGGGACTCTCCATCTAGTCAGTATAGTATACCCAACAGGGCTGTGTTTGGTTACCAGTACACAAAGTAGTATTTTCTTCCCTAGATCAGTACCCTGGAGAGGCATGTGAGTGATTCTGTCATGCGTTCGCACTGTACGAACAGACTCTGCACCAACAGTTGAAGGCATGGGAGCAATCAGCTGTGAAGAAGCTGATGAGACGTGAAGATGAGCAGCTGACTCTGGCACATCCAAAGGTGTAATCCAACACTGGGCATCTCAGTCCAGAGACCAAGCCACCAGTCCTAAGGACATGCAGTGGGACAGACCAGACTGCAATCTGGAATATTTAACCACCGAAATGCTTGTGTTGAACAAAGTTGTTGGTAAGACAAAAGGCTATGGATGACATTAGTTGATGTTATATCATTTTAGCTGCAAAGAGCAGTCCAGAAAAGATTAAGGTTTGTGCTGAACCCTGTACAGAGAAAGAATACTGCTTTTGGTTTAAAGAGGACAACAAAATCGAGTTTGAAGAATAATACTGGGAGATTTCTAAACTAGCATAATGGTTGCCTCTAGACAAAGAAAAAAAGAAAAAAGACTATTACTTAGGTTATGAAAATCCTTGTTGCTGTCATGGTATTAAAAAAGATGAATTCTTCATCCTCAAAGCAAGGGCAGGAATGAATAAAGGCGAGGGTCAGAGAAGTCTCTGAAATGGAGAAGCAATCTTCTATTATTTTAACATGGGGTAGGCTAATGCAATTCTGGAAGGCATCAATTATTTTCATATATTTATGGTTGCTTACATGTATAAAACATGGACATCTTTACTTGAAGAAATGGGTTTACGGACATATAGCAGTGGGAAGCATCTGTACCATCTGTACGATGGAAGTCTGGAAAGCACTCAGGCTGCAGTAGAGACAGTGATGCCAGTCCTGAGTGAGCCTGCTACATAAGCACATAAGCACATGCAAGAGCTCACATGTAGCCCCAGGGAACGAGAGAGCATGGACCAAAAGACACTCCTGTGACTGATGATGAGTCCTATCTGCAGCATGTGGGCACCTCACCAGATAGGTGGACACCCAGACTCTATTTACAGACTTGAGCAGCTGAGTGTTTTCACACAGATACAGGCATAGGCATTGAAGAAGGATCTGAGAAAGGGCTGAGTTAATTTTACAGTCAAAGTCCACATAAGACAAGGTATGGAAAAAGGACGCTGAAAAACGTACAGTCTTGGTTTGAGGACTTGGAATAAAAGACAGACGCCAAGAGAATCTAGGACCTAAAAACTGTGGATGCTGCTGGAGGAGATCATAGAACTTCATGTTCAAACTGGGGAAGGATAAAGCACAAAAAGTCTGACGATGGATGGATGCAATGACCGAATCAGTTAAACAAATCATTCTTGTAGCAGTTCTACATAGTTGCAGTGCTGGAGTAAGAAATACTATGAGAAAATAGACTTTTAAAGTATAAGAATTATATAGTGTTCTGAGGCAACAGGTCTTAACCCCAAATATGGATTTTTCACACTATGTGTATGTCACATTTAGTGTTCGCAGCACCTTAGTGTAACAAATTTATTACTTTACTACATACTTAAGATAACAATATGAAATTATAATTGTATTTATACGTGACATATACTGATACCACAGCCACATTCACTGTTTTCATCATACTTCCTATGAAACTGTAAATATTCCCAGCTCAGAAATGTGTGTGGGCTATTTGCTAAAGCAGCTTTACCTCCTTTCGTATGGAGCAACTCTGGCTCTGACAAATCCATTTCATATTCCCACCATCTCGGAAAACCAGACTCAACACCCAGGTGCAGTATTGGTGCTTGGCATGATGCAGGAAAAAGATCTGAATTTAATTACTCAGAACTTAGATGAATCTGTAGAAGGTGCAGGAGTTATTCACTGTTTTAATGCAACTACTATCTCGTGGTAAGAAGCTGACTGGTTTTGACAAGGTGGGTTTTCTTCCCTAAGAAAGTTTTTCACTGTAATTCTCCCACCCAGCTGTACTGCAATGCCATTCTAATAAAATCAGCATAATCTGTAGTGAAGCCATGCTACCTCACAATATGTTGCAATTTTGTGTTTTGCACTGATCAATCTGCTTGACATTTCTTTTATTAAGCAGAAATGCAAAAAAGAAAAACCATAAACACTGTAGAACAATGTGAGATGTGAATTATAATTAAAGCTTACACTGTATATATTCTTAGTTCTCCTTTTCTTTTTCCACAACACAAGATTTTGAAAGTGTGTAATGTAATTGAGTGGTACAGTGATGAATAAGAAGGAGATTTTAAAGAGTCATATTAATGACAAAATAGTCAGCTTGTTGTCATTTTAAATAATGCAGCAAAGCCTACTTTAATGATTTTTTTAATGTAATATTAATCCACCAAAAGGAATATAGTTACTACTTGTTAATTTCTATAGTCTTTGCTTACAATGAAATCTTTACTACTCATTATGTCAATAGATCTGTTAACATAAACACAGGGTACTTACTCTTCCACTTAAAACAGCAAGGTTGGAATCGGTTCTCTTGTTCATGTAAGAGAACATTGCTCTATACCTTATGCAAGTCAGAACTCACATGTCTCAGAATATTACCTCATTATCAGGCATTTTTCACTCTAAAGTCATGTTCTGATTTTGTTTCTCCCCAAACTTACCTCCCTCTAAAGCTAAAGAGATAAGACCAACAGAGCGATTTCTCATTACTATGCCTGATTGTGAGCTTTATAAGATTCTGACATGTCTTGCACTTCAGAACATTCTTTATGTGCTTTTTCTCATTTACTATTTGAGCACATGTTTTGCTCCTATTTCCCTTTGGTCTGCATAAACTTTAAACTTCGGAGCTATACAAAACTGGTAAGCCACCACCTTCCTCATTATTTATGAAGGTCTTGCTGCTTTCTACAGATGAGAAACGCATAATTTCTCATTTCAAGAGGCACTGGAGGCTACATATCAATATTCCTCAAGTTTCTAAAATCCACAAAGGAAGCTTTATCACATTGTGAATTACTAAATCCAGAATTAAGAAAACAAAACATCATGAGTCAGGGCTCTAACAAACAAATTATGCTCTGGACCTAACCTTGTGACATTTTTGTGATCTCTTTGGGGTTTTTATTCTCAGTTCTCTTTCAGGTTTTCTACCCTCAGGACATGAAGGCACACATTCTCAAGCTTCTCCCTTCAACTCTGATTTTGATCATAAAAAAAACCTGAAGAGTTATAATGAAGACTGATCCAGTAGCAAACTTCAGATGCAGAGTTTTACATATCTTAAAAACGTAAGAAAAATATAGAAACTCATTGACACACGAAGAAGACAACCAAAAGCATTCATCTCCCATAACACAACTCCTGTAACTGTGCAGGCATAGCTAGCAATAACTAGACTTTTTCCTGAGAAAGAAAAAGGCATTTCAGTGGAAGGAGTCAAATTTTCATAACTAGACATCACAAACAGGTCCTATGCATCAGTCCAGAACTGTCTAATGTTCGTCAACCTTATAAGGCACCTAAATAGGCTTGTTAAATATCAGTGTGCAAAATCTAGAGTTAGGCAGATTATATTCCATGCACATAGGAATGTTATTTCAGCAAGCTGAATTTGGTAAAGGTGCACTGGCTTCCTACCTAAAACAGACCAAAACCCCTAAACATTATACAAGTTAACTATTCCCTCCAACTTCCATCTCACAAAAAATCAATCTGGATCTGCTTTCACATCACTGCTGCGTTAAAAAGGGAGTTCAGGTTTGTTCCCTCCCCTTTCATCTTGAAACAACAAATAACTGTGTTATCTACAAATGTGTGCTTGTTTACAGATACATCTCTGTGTGTATCCATCAGGCTCCTCCAGCTCTCCTCTTCCTACCTTTCTGCTCCTATTAGTAATGAACAGCAACTTGCTTCAATTCACAATCTTCTTACAGTAAATTACCACCTTTTCTGTAGTCAGGTTTTAAAAAATATGCCACAATGATGTACATTATGTAAAAAGGACCACATAGGCCAATAAACGTTTCTGAACTTCCAGGGATAAAATGTTTGGAATTGTTTATGATGACCACCTAAGCATGGATATTGCTATTTAGCAAGGGTGAATAATGACCTCCATTTATCATGCCCTGTACTATGCTCAGAGCTTAATTCCAGTTCTAGTTCAAGCTAAACCCTAAGGGAGCAGCACACAAAAAAAGTTTATCTCACTATTGATGTAACTTACTGCCCAATCCCTATTTTGGTTCTGAAGTACTTCCCACCTGCCTAATGGAAAAGTCCGTGTTCATTGGACTTCTATCCTCAGAAAATACACACTCTTACGTATTGGTTGTAGGGTTTATGGGTTAGACATGCCAGTGAAATAGCATTTAGGCTGGAAAAAAATCAACTGGAAGAGCCATTTTAGATATACTAGAAAATGTATATGCAATAAAAGAATCAATTTGTTAGCTACAGAGAAAGGAATAGCAATTTTCATTTAATAACAAATACAGCAGTTTAGGTTCTGGAATCTAGAGTAGAGAAAATGCATTAACTGGAAAAAAAAAGAAGTTACTTTTCTCATTATGGGAGTACCAATAACTGTAGTTGAGTTTCACTACGAACAATGGGTCCTTGATGGTTCTTGTTGAGTAATTTTGTTCAATAAGGATCTGTCAATATAATTTGCTTTCAATTGTTGGTTTATACAATATCAAGAATAATGGGCTCACTCAGGTGCACTTGGAAATGGTAATAAAGTACTAATTTTGGGAAAAAAGAAAACTGATAATCGTCTGGCTTAGTATTCTACAGTTATATCTGAGTTCTTTGAGAAGCTCCCTATAACAAATGTGAATATTACAATGCATGTTAGACAGTCATAGAAAACCAGGCAGCAAAACAGTGAAAGGGGGATATCCTCTGTACAATGTACTTCATGTGGAGGAGGAATCCTGTGCTCTTTGAATGAAATATGGGTCAATTATCCAGCTGCTGACTACATGGGGAGATCAGAAGATTTCACAAGCAAATCACAACACTGATGTTCATAGAAAGATGTATGTGGAAAGGGTAATTTTGATGGGTTTTTTTCCGTCTCCTGCTAATGTAGTTTGAATGCTGAACGGCATGAAAGGGGTCTGTGAGGTTTGCTTAACAGGAACTTTTCCATAGTTTCTCATATCCTGACATACGTCTCTAGTTGTTCTTGTGAACAGAAAAGCTCAGGAAAGGAGTTTGGCTTGAAAGAAACAGTAGGAAAGGCATTTGTTTTCCCTCCCTTCAACTCGGCAAGCTTAACAATCTGTCTTACAGTCTTCAAAGACAGCAGCATACCACATATTTTTCTATCCAGAACTTCTGCCAGGCAAGATGGGTATGCACTTACGTACAAAACCCTGTACACACGACTGAAATCAAGAGCTACCAACACACAGCAAGAGTAGTAAAGTTAAGGATTTCCCCCAGATGGAACAGGTAACACTCAACTTAGTTTGGAAGAGCTGGAATTTGGAAAACATAGATGTAGCACTGGCAATTTAGTTATTTGGTTTTGCACAGCATGTGTATATATGTGTATATTTGTGTGTGTGAAACTGAAAGGAAGGGGTAAACTTCCACAGCTCGTGCCAGTGCAAGTCTGATGAGGAGTGTAAACTGCTAAGTGGTTTAAGAATTCTGTTTAATATATGTAAGGATATCACATGAAAAAATATCACTTATGTGAATCTATCTGTCATTATAGACCTACAACAACTAAGTCATGTGAATTTGTACTGCTAACAGGTGGTATAATTAGAAACTAAGTAATCTGTGACATAAAGGATCAATAAATCAAAAGGATCTGTCTGAAAATGGGCTTGTTTTCGCAAAAAAATCTAAGATAGATATTTGCAGGCCTGCAAAAGCTTTGCTTCTACTGAAATGGCAGTACAGCAGTGACAGACTTCTGATGTAACTATCAAATATAAGCCCTATTGCATTCACATAGTTATGTCTAGGCTTAAGAAACACCTACATTTAAGGAAATCTATTTATACAGAAAGATGCAATGCCTCATGCCAGCAGCTTAAATTAATGTTTAAGTTGGCTAAATGAGGATACCTTTTACGTACGTGAACCTTTGCAGAGTGCAAAAGCAGACACTGTATTACACAACACCGAACATCATCTGCCAGTGCAATGGTAAAAGAAATACACTCCCCACAACTACTAAAGGAAAAGTAAAAAGGGCAAAAAAGGAAATCAACAGCTACATTGCCTTGCCAAGCTGATTTTCAAACACTTATTTATAGCATGCTTTCCAGTTTATTTCTGTGCTTCCTTTAAAACATCTGTGGGTGATTTTGTAGAGAAAGAAAAGATGTAAAAGCATTTGTCTTTACAAGGAATAAATTTTCCAACTATTTTGGAGTAAATCTGCCACTTAGCTTGAGTTAAAGGCTTTGGAAAATAAAAACCATCCCATTATCTTTGTTCCAATGACTGTAATAGCAGAATAATGCAGGCATTTTAAGCCTTCCGTGTAGTTAAATTCACCGAAATCTTACACAAAAGCTGCATCTGAAGCAATTACATTATAATTCAGCAAAGTTATTAAACATTAAGTACTTCTGGTAGGCTTATGAAAGCTGCTGGCCAATATGAGCCCAACATCTCAGATAATGAAAGTGGGGTCACTGTGCTAGCAAAAGCAGCAA
>JBCJKH010041122.1:0-32823 GCA_039877255.1 Loriculus beryllinus | reverse complement strand
AAACCTCCTTAGCAGGAGATGGGGGTAATGCAGCCCTCTGCAATGGCTCTGTGACCAGCCTTGGTGCAGAGAGAGCCCTGGGCCAGGACCGCAGGGGTTTGGCTGATGCAGGAGGTCAGCCAGCAGGAGCTCAGTGATGGATAGCTGCTGACACTCGCTGGCACTGAGCCTGTCACACTGACTCTCAGCACAGGCTGGCACAGGGCTGCGAGCAGGCGATGCGGCACTAAGGGGATACAAACACTGGGTAAGGTTATAAGGACACAGCTGGACATCTGCCCAAGTGCTCTGCAGGATGGCCAAGGGACGAGAAAGGATGGCTGGGGAGTGGTTCGAGGTAGACTATGAACTCTCTGCCACACGTATCTCCAAAGTACATATGATATAGCACAGTAAACAGTTTATAGGCCAGGAGCAAAGAGTGTAGGTTTAATTGGGCCAGCACAGTGATGGGAGCTGAGGGCCACAGCAACAACAGGACTACAGGAGGCTCTGAGGCCAGAGACCGTCTGTCACCCCCAAGCATGTACCAACACATTCACCCTCTAATCTGGGGAGGAAAATGACAACCGTCTGGCACACCTCCAGTGCTGCTGCAGGCAGTGTCAACAGGGGGGGAGTGAAGAGCAGACAGTGTCCTGGCCACCCAGGGAAGAGCTGAGTGTGCCCTGCCGTTTAGTGCTCCTGCTCCCACTGGGTGTTACTTCCCTGAGCATGGCTCTGTGCACGGCTCCAGGAAGAATTCCTGCTGCTGCAATCGCCACCTATGGCTCCGCAGCACGGGAATGGGAGACACGAGCAGGCAGCACGGATTCCATCAAGGACCTGCACTGATGGCATCCTCACCCATGTTACACCAGGAGCTGTGCGTTCATTAAGGATGAGGTTCAGACTACTGATAACGAGCCCTGAGGGAGCCCTGGGAGCTCTCTGCTGTGTCTGTGTTCTAGGCAGGGAAGTTGAGGTCACCTGCTATGGTGCCTGCCTTCATTCTGGCTTCCTACACAGTGGTGGGAGGTAAATGCCTTTGGTAGCAGTCTGATACACCGTGGGGTCTTTCCTGCATGGTTTGAATTTGATAGTTCAGAGGGACTGAATTAAGGTGCCATAGGTGCTTACATGAACTGAAGGTACTACCACCACAGGGGATGAGAACAAGGCCCTAAACCAAGCATCTATTGATCTTAAAAACCTCTTTGCACAAGTTAGGGGGCCTATAGGGATGCTGGGGATGGACTTTTCAATAGGGACTGTAGTGGCAGGACAAGGGGTAATGGGTTAAAGCTTAAACAGGGGAGGTTTAGATTGAATATAAGGAAGAAATTCTTTACTGTGAGGGTGTTGAGGCACTGGAATGGGTTGCCCAAGAAAGTTGTGAATGCTCCATCCCTGGCGGTGTTCAAGGCCAGGTTGGATGAAGCCTTGGGAGGCATGGTTTAGTGTGAGGTGTCCCTGCCTATGGACAGGTTGGAACTAGATGATCTTAAGGTCCTTTCCAACCCTAACAATTCTATGATTCTATGATTCTATTTACTATATCTACAATAATACCTAGCAATAAAATACAGAAAGAATTATCAGAGAAAAATAACTTTAAAAAATGGCATATGGCTTAAAATTCTTCATTCCATAGTGTTTTCTTTAATATTTATATCTCCATAGAAATTGTCTTAATAAAATTTTCTCCAGACCCTAACTGCACATACCTATCATAAAATTCTAGGGCTGCTAGTGTTCTACTTGGGATATTTCCCAGTATTTTAGTGATCTCTGGAGAAACAGGATCCACATGTGCTCGATGAACAGATGATGATTATGAGACCCCAGTGCAGTACACCTGTGAGAAAAGTAAATGTTATCCTAGAATATAACAGCTGTGATATCTCAGCAGAAATAAGGGAGATGAAGTACCCTCTACTGGTGCAAACTTCATTTATTGCAACAGCTTTTGGTTACCTACAGCTAGTAAAATGCAGAGTGAACTTTCAACAGCCACAGAAAACTGTGAAATGATCCTGAAAACAGAAGAGCCTCTTAGTCCATCAAAAACAAAGCCAGAAGTGACTAACTCCCTTTAAATAACTGGGAGAAATAAGCATCAGGGAAGGAACAAGAACTGTTTGAATTCTATGACTTTTTTTACATTAGACCAAATGTTTTTGACTGATATAGAAACCCCCAGAAATTCAAAGATGGGCATAAGTGAGCTTCTGGAATAGCACTGTGGCAGGAGCAAGGGTCCAGTCCCTCAAGATCTTTGGTCCAGTTCTAAGGTGCCTTTCTGCTTTTCTGCCTCTACTATTCTTATAAGCTGTCAAAGTCTTCCAGCTTTTTAGGGAAGTGAAATAATATTTGCTGACAGCACCTAAACACACTCATCATATTTTTATTTTATTTTTTTTTTTAATTTGGTGAAGAAGCTAAACCAATTCTGCATGAGGCACATAAGTCCCAAAATGATTACTGAAGTGCTCTCCTCTCAAACCTCAGATTAACTGGTCTTTCCTAGTACGGGTTTATATCAGATCTGATATACTCAAATCTCCTATGCAATTAATGTAATAGGACTACAATAAAATCCAGACAAAAGACAGGTATTATTTTACCTGTACCTAGAGAACTTGTGGTGTGAAAGAAGTGTCAGGTCAGTGCTGTAAGGGGTAATAGGCAGTGAATGAGTTCTGAGATGAAGCACGATGGTTTAACACCTGCTTAGACATGGAGATTGAATCTGATAACTCAGTATAGATATTGTAGTCTACTTCACATCAGAAAGATAGATACAAGCTACAAAAATCTTTTGGCAACACATAAAATGATCTTGAGTTTCAGGTGGGTTTTTCTATACTGAAATTCTACCAACAGGCTAGAATTGTCCAGATTTTCTTTTTTTTTTTTCTTCGTTTCTTCTATTATATTTGTAATCTGACTCAGAGATTCCTCATGAGAACCTAGGGAATAGTTGGTACAATTTCAGGAGTATGATAATAACCCTTTAAAAGGAAGAAATTTTCAGCTTTCAGGAGGATATAGAGACGCATTAAATTTCTGCTCTTTAATTATGCTTACTATCTACACTTACAAGGTTCATAATCATTAGCAGGATGTTTTTTTATTGCTGAGCAGAGCCCTAAATGAGGAAATTAAACAACAGGAGCATCCTAATGATTGATCATTTAATTTCCATGATGTTGTGGTCTGGTAATTGCTCAGTGTTCTGAACTTTTTGCTGGAATACAGTACATTTTGCACTTGGTCAGGAAAAATGCTCTTTTAAAGGTGTTTGGCATAACGTGAAGGGAGAATAAGAAGAATAAAAGAGTGGAAAGTTCATAAACCTGCTTGCATGTATTTGATCTATGCTGAAATCTAAATAAGGGGAAGTTTAGAAGAAAGATTTACCTGTTTTTACAGAAAATTGAACAAAGAATTTTTGTGAAAACATATCCAACTTTAGAACAGATTGTAGCTACATCATGTTAAATTACATCCATTCTTTTCAGGTGGCAGTAGTTTAATATTTGACAGTGAAGCTCAGATCTAGATCCCTCCTCTAATTTGTCTCTGATTTTAATGGTTTAAGCTGAGCCCAGGACACTGACTAACATGCTTCCAAGAATACTGCGTACCACATACAGACCAAGGACAAAGGGAAGAAATAAAGAAAAAGTAAAAGCAGAAACTAAACATATACAATGAAAGAATGAAAGTAATAAGAAATTCTTAATCAAAATTTAAAAAATTAATATAAATAATACTTCTATGCATTAAAAGTTATAAATGAACTTTCTGTGAATTCAAGAAAACAGTAAGTATATCTGTTCACTTTTAAATACCTGTCATTGCTTAGCTTTATAACAGTTACAGTTCCTTTTTCCTAGTCTTCCTAGTGTACTATTGAAATAAGAATATTCTTTTAAAGCTAAAAAAGATGATAATTGGGAACCATCAACTTAACAATCATGATTTTTTTTGAAATCTATTATTTCTCCTCCACACAACACCACTCATAGCATTACCAGCCTATTTTTTCACTTATGCAATCAACTGGACAATCTAATGCCATCAATTTCTCTCCTACCAATGTGATCTGTCAGTCAATATTCTATCTTCTCTGCTAGGGTTTTTCACAAAATGGCAGGAGTGAGGAGAATATTTAAAATGAAAAAAATGTCACAAAAGCACAATAATGCTAAATAATAGCAGAGAAATGGGCAGTAGAATTCAAAAATATATCCTCCCAAATCCTTCAGACTCATTTTCTTAAATTGACTATATTTTAGTCTGTTATCATGGCCTTTAATATGTAACTCATCTTTATTCAGTTTTCCTATTGAGTGTTAGGTTCTGAATAAAACATCTATCAGCTTAAATAAGTGGCTAGATACCTTTTTTCAAAAAGGTTATTTTCTAAGAGAAGTGAGGCCTCTGAACATCTTGTACTTTATTGTCACAAACCTAAGCTATTATTCTTATGTCAGATAAAGAGAAGTCATGACTTAGAGTTATTTTATACAACCTGGAGAAAGAATAAATACTGTTGTGTCTGGTGAGGTTGCAGGGATTGCTAATGTTATGTGACAGAAATAAGTAAGATTCTTAGACAAATTATGTACTTAAATTATGTATTTGTACTTTATTTAAATCACTAGCTAACAGTCTCTGATTGACAATATTATATCAGGTATCCTATCTTGCAACCAAAACAAATGAATCCATTGATTTACCCAGTGCAGCCAATATAGCTAAATTCTTTCAGACATTTTTTACACTTAAAGGGAAGGAGGAGTCATTCCAGAATCACAGAGCTAGTAATCCAGCCTGGCTTGCTAGAGGCTTCGATTTTGAATCATCCCCCATCTGTAAACACATGCCAAAAAAAAGCATGGACAGAGAAGGTGATAGAACATGGTTTGATTGCTTAGGTTTCATTTGCTCTGTGAATCACATAGTGGAATCCACATATAGCACAGGGGTAAACAGCAGCTGCAGTGAAGGTACAGGAGCATCGGCTTTAGTATCTGCAAAACCATGACTGGGACACAAATTGCACAGACCTTGAACCCTTGCTTGTTGCTGCAGTGAACTGCTACTATGACTTGGGCTAGCTGAATTTAACTGTTTCATTATTTCTACTGACACAAGTAGTAATCACAGCTTTATCCAGGCATGTAACTCTAATCCAGGTGCAGGGCATCCTTGAAGAATAAGGTATTAAATTTTCAAGGAAACATATAACCAGGAGTGAAACTGTTTTGGATGATATGTTCATGTTCATCCACAGACTTTCTTGTCTATTGCATTGTTTACAAAATATTTGTCATTTTATAAAAATCAACTCAAAGCAAATGATTGTAGAAAATTTACCACAAGGTAATTCTTCTAATAATACACTCCTACTATCTTCCCACTTTGCAGCCTTTTATATTATTTATTCTGCTAGAACCATTGCACCCAGACCTCTGTTGAGTCCTTGGTATGAAAAATACCAGTTCTTGATGCTTCTTTCTGCTTATTGTCAGGACTGCCATTGTGACTGCAGTGACACTGAACATGGGTCTTTGGCTCACCATTCAGCATGAGGTGTAGTGTTCTCCTGCTTCCAAAACCCATTGGTATTTCTAGAAAGCAGGGCTATGAGCCATTCAACTCCTTCTCTTCATCCACAAACCTGAAAAAGTGCTCCTTCCCAAGGGAGCTCATGAGCTGCTGAGGTGTGAGCAATAAGCTTCTGCTCCTAAGCCTTCAAACAGTAGGAATATTGCACCAAATAAACATCAGTAATAACAACTGATAATGACCTGCTCCATGTATTGTTTTTGGAGCAGAACTTTACGCACTCAGACCACTGACAAGTTTGGGGTTTCCCCCTTCACAATGAAAATTAACTCAATTTCTATAGCTAATTAAGTGTAGTAGCCTCTTCAACTTCTAATTTGTCCTTCTGAGAGACTCACTGCTCTCAAGCATGTACCACCTCTTTAAAGCAAAGGCATTCCAGTATGGAAAGCATAGGCTTTTCTAGCCTCTTTCAGTCATACTGAAGTGTTAATACAGTGATGTGCTTATGCTGTTGCTGTGTTTTCCAAGTTAAAAGCAAAATTACAAAGAAAAAAAAATAGGGAAAATTTCCCCCTTCAGAAAAAAAAAATCAAGACTTGCAATTGAAATTCTCAAGCTTCCTCAATGCTTTTCTTTCATATTAAATGGAAAGAAAAAAAATAAGGAAGTACTTGTCATTTGTTCCATGTCAAATTACTTCTGAAGAGAACAGATCTGACTGAATGAAGTGCAGTTCTCTGGAGAAGTCTTCCACTGTTCACTTAACAGCCCTCTCCCCACTACTCTTTTAAAGACAGACATGACCCCATGAATGGAAGGCAGCTAGCCCGGTTGCAGGAGGTCAGTGTCAATTCAGGCCTATGAGAGCTCATGGGAGGCTTGCCCCTTTTCTCCCTATCCAGAAAATCTGTTGTGTTTAACACTTTGCTTTTTATGAACACAGTCACTGCCTCTTGATTCCCACTGGCAAAAGACCATGTGCTATTTCAACAACATGGCGATTGGTTTTAAATATAATGTCTGCATCTCTGTGGGCCTGAAAGACATCCAAAAGTTCCTTTATTGTCCAGGCTAGCACTGTACTTTTGTCAGATGGAGATTGATGGTTTATTTCAGCCCTTGCAAATCCTTGCTGAATGTTTTGGTATATTAGTTCAACCTTTCTTCTGCAAGTACAATTCCCTTTGTAGCATCATGCACTCAGACAACTCTATGGGAAAAAAAAAAATCATGCAGGAAAAATACTAGCAGACTATTTCATTGTACATACGTACTAAATATTTTTGGAAACTTCAAAATAAAAAGCAATTACTTGGTGCCAACAAAGCAATTATAATGGAGAGCCAACATGAATGCTTTGCAGCCTTACAACCTATACCATTGATAAAGTGTTTTGTTCTCCATTTGAATGCAAAAATCTCCCATCTCCACATAAAACGCATAATTTCAATCCAGACTGATGCATGCAGTTTCCATGACTGCATATATGTGATATGCACATTTCTATTGTGCACTCAGAGCTCCTGAGCAAGGCAAAATCACTGCTTGCATACTTTACTTTCAAAGCTTTCAACACTTCTTCTGTTTGAAAAATAAGTATTATCTCCTAAATAAGATTTCCTGTTCATAAACACCATGAAAAAACTCTCTGAAATGGTATCTTTAGATGCTTTATTTTAACAAGCAAATTTAAATGCCATGATAATTGAACTCTTCTGTGTTATTGCTGCCAATAGTACAAAATAACTTTGTTTTATTGACCTTTTTTCCACACCCTCCAAGGTAGTTAATTTGTCATGCTAGACTGAAAAAGTGAAAAACAAACAAGTAGGAAGTAGTCAGCAAGGACACACAAACCTCAACCAAACAAAAGTCTTTTTTTTTCCTCCTCAAACTCAAGAAACAGATTTTATTAAAAAATCGCTTTGTAGCATTGTAAGGCACTTCAATGGTCTGACATCTGCTTTTTTTCTATCTTTTGTTTTTCATGGGCTACTATTATTTTACCTGTGCAGCAGGAGGTAGGATGTACTAAAGTAGAAATGCGCATGTTGCAAATTAAAACCCTCAAACAACATAATATAAAATATCTCCAGATGCTGCCTGAAGTAAGAATTAAGACTTTTGTGCCAAAATAGTTTGCTTTGAGTTTCAAAGTTTGAGAGTTGTCAGTGTACTTTCATTGCACAATTTAGACATGACATTAAATAATTCCTTGGAGAAACTCCCCTCCAGAGAACCTGTAATCATACACTGGCATCACTCTGATATTCCTCTGCAAAAGCAACAAGAAAACTGATTGCTGGAAACAAATTTGTCATAGCTATAGAGTGAGAAGTCTTTTTGGACTGGAAAGAAACTGTATCTGCTATAATTTCATAGGTTTCTAATTCCTTTCTCTCTTTGGATTCTGTTAAGCTCGTTGCCAGAATACCTGAATAAGTGTTAATGAAGCGGATTTATAACATGCATTTAGACGCAACCTGTAATTTTTGTTGATACTTTCTTAATTCTTTTTTTTTTTTTCTGTAAACTCACAGCTGTTCTTTTATCCAGGACCCACCAGACTATGAGAATTATGAGCTTCATCAGGCTCTCAGCTGAGATTCTAGAGCATAATTTAAGCTGCCTGAAACTGCAAGCAATAAAGATAAAATAACAAAGAGCTGAGCTATATTTGTATATCCCTGCTCATTCAGCATCTAAATCACATTCACAGCAAAAGACTGTCAAATGGCTTCTTTATTCAGACAAGTCAAGGAAACATCCCATGATTCCTCAATCTACTCCAAAGTGAACCTGTGATCATATACATCAATTGGTTTCCATTCCCAGGAGAAAGGCTGAAAATCATCAGGTTTCTCAGCAGCACACCCTAGGGGAGCTTCATAGCCCTTTCTTTGTAAGTCATTGCACAGTCTGCTCTTTCTCCTCTTCCCAAAATCGTCATGAGTGTCCAACTCTTCCTTGCATCAAAACTGACTGCTGTTTTGTCAGTTGTTCATTTTAATTCTTCCACCTTTTTCTCTATTTGGTGGACTGCTTCTAGAAATTCTGCTTCAGACACTACTTCCTTAGCATGGTGGCATCAGCGTGTTTTGCCTCTTGTACTGTAGAAGCAGAAATCAGCTAAGATATCTTTTTTTAAAAGAAGTTACATTCAGGGAACATCATCTGTCCCTATCCATCCTACAAGTTGTCACATATTAAACAACTGTACAGCAAATTTTTTTCTAATTTAGCTGCAAACTTC
This sequence comes from Loriculus beryllinus, assembly GCA_039877255.1. NCBI lineage: Eukaryota > Metazoa > Chordata > Aves > Psittaciformes > Psittacidae > Loriculus > Loriculus beryllinus. Next base: position 24,008 of record JBCJKH010041122.1, on the reverse strand, counting down.
AAACTTTAAGTGTGTGTTGGATTACCAAAAAAAAAAAAAAAAAAAGAAGGCCAATCTACTCCATTGTCACCGGAAGGCAGGTGACATTATTACACTGTCAGCATCTATAAGCATTTCAGAAAATCACTTGTGACAGCTTTTAAACTGCATTTACTTTCTCCAATTTTTCTTCTTCAGTGCTCTTTCAGAGGTCACTGTTAACTGTATCTTGTGTCTCCTGCAGATAGTCTGGGAAGTTTGAGGGCAACAAGCCTTTTTCTCTGATCATTCTGAGCAGACCACTATAAGGCTCAAATAAATTGTTGTTCATATATAACACTAACAACAAAAACAATAATAATAACAACATATTTTGTATTTTTATTATTAAATTACTTATAATAATAAAAATAATAAATTGAAGTTCTTAGAGATTCCTCTTTATGCAGAACAAATTTGGAGACAGATAGTTTTGCTTTCAGAAACAAAATTGGAAGTTTTATTTATGTTCAACATGTACTTTGGATGCATGAGGATATGGTGCAATGATCTGTTTGCACACTCCTGGAACTAACTTTTTTATACTTGTTTTGTGATCAGATAGTCTTATGTGAGACTGAGTCTTGAATGTTTTTAAATGCTCTCACAGCAGTGCTGAAAGCTAAGATTGTAAAATTTAGACTTGGTCCTTCTGCTAGATTACAACTCATGAGATAATCTCTGCTCATTATACAGCAGCCAGTTGAAAGCTTCACTTGAAACCAAGAAGCTGGCTAAATTTGTTCATCAAACAGAGTATTGCTTTTTAATTGAAGATTTTATTCTAACATTGCAAAATTAATATGCTGATTTTTAAGAATTGTACATGGAGTCCCTGAAACATACATGGAAATTCTTAACCAAGCTGTGACAAAGCTAATGCTGCACTAAAAAGCAGCGTTAGGAAAATAAAAATGCCATAATTTATGGTCACTTTATATTGTATCACTCTGCTTTATGAATTGGCTACAGATTTAGTTAATCTGTCACAATCTGCAACACTAGCTTTGTTTCAGACAAACTATTAAGAAAGTACTATTGTATTGCATAAATCATACTTTGCATCGTAGAAACACTTTGTTGAATCACCTTGGTCTCAGCTAGTACAAATCAGAAACAAAGCTTAGTAACAGCCTCAGAGGTAGTTTGGAGTTTATACACAAAAGAAAAAAAACCCTTTTCTGTCCCAAACTAGTATAGCAAAAAGAACTTCCATCAGGTTCATGGAGACAAAACATTCTGCAGACCTCATAATCCATATGCCTCAGTTATTTCACATACCAGAAGAGGTGAAGAACTTTAAAAGACTCAAAATACTGGGCCACAACCCTCCCCCAAGAAATTGCCACTAAATGAAATCCCTCTTTAAATATTTCCCCCAAAATTCTATATTTCAGATGGCATAAGTACACTGAAATCGCTATCGCAAGGACAATTCATGTGTTCGCAGTAAAACTGGCCTTAAATAGATCTTATTAACTGCCTGTAGGAGTAAAAACACTTTAGAGAGATAGCAAAAGTAGCTGAACAGCCCAGATATTTATGTTCAACTAGTCCAAGTACAATCAGCAGAACTATAACAACGGCAGTACAGCTCAGTGTAACTCTGAAATAACTTTCCAGTCACTCCCCTCGTGACATTTGGTTAGCAGTTAATCAGTAGCAATTTCACACCAGTCAAGCAAAGAAAAGCCCCCAAATCAACCCAATTAGACTGCCTAATTTCTGAGAAACCAGCTGCTACATCTGCTGAGGGATTTATAGCCTACAGCCCTGTGTGTGGTTCAGTGGGATTTGTTAGGAGCAGAAGCAATGAAGCATTTGCCAAAGGCAGGGGACTGCACAGGTGCACAAATTCTTTCACCTGGATTAATGGCGAAACTCTGCCACACGGGAACACTTCATTCCAAAACTAAAAATCTGAATAGCCTTAATAATTTGAAATAGTAAGAATATCATTACTACTGTGCCTTTCCTCTGTAGCTAATGCAGAGAGAGTGCTGCTCAAAGAAAAAATTCTTTCTGTTTAAGCTTGGTTTTCAAATTTAAAAGAAATTGAAAAACTTGTGCATGTGTGTTCAGAAGCTCCTTGGGGTACCAGCATCCTGAGGTTTCACTTGTCACTTTCCATTGCTGAGACATATTTTTAATCAAGAAAGCTAACAAATGTTCATGCTTTTTTTGGTGGTGTAAAAAAACCTTACTCCCTGAGTAATGTAAACTTTAAACTAAACTTTTTCAATGAAACACTGTAAATGGAATTTGGTGCATTTATTAAACTACTAGTTTAATTTATCTTGCCAGGTATGAACCATACCTTTCTTTCTTTACTCAGCAAATTCTTAAGCAGAAACCAATATTTTGTAAGCCACATTTCTGTAAGTCTTCCTACAAAAACCCACCAAACAACCACTCATGAAACCCCAGCTCTTCATATATAAGTGTAATTGATATTAATAAACCTAAAATAATAAAAAAGGAAATCCTATACACACACAAATCCCAAATTAAAGGAGAAAATAGCTTAATTATAATCACAGAAACAGAAAAACCCCTCTTGTGCTTTTAAGACTACCTCAGAGTGCTCTGATTTGAAGCACTACAATTTCACTGTGAGCACACGCCCTGTAACAGTCACTAATATTCAGTTATTGACTCAGAGGTCTCTGCAACAAGGATTTTTCTCCTTCCTCCATCTTGTGAATACACATGGCTTCCTTAACTTCAATAGGAATTCTTTCGGTCCAAGAAGAACTTCAGCAAGTTTTGCAAAACTAGTGTTTTAATAGAGAGTGTTTCTACTGTTTTTTAGCTCTGTCTTACTTTTATAGTTCTAAAGTGCTCTGACAGCTGTCAAGACTTCCTTCTTCTTGGAATCAATGCCAGCATTATTAATCATCTCCATGGACTGAAGGCTGCTAAGCGATTGTGTGGACAGGTAAATTAAATCATTGAAGCGAAAAAGGCAAAACTTTTCATTCACTATAAAAGTTACCCTAAGGAGAAGCAGAAAGGTTTTTGATTCCAGTAAGACTCGGATAAGAAAATAATGAAACACACAGCACATACTTGTTGCTCATCTGTGCTTTAGTCAAAGCTTGTTGAAGTCAAAGGGAAGATAATCTTTCTGCTGAGAATTTTTTTAAGAGAAGGGCATCCAGAATGCTATATCATTGCTTTCATAAATCTATAAATGAAAACCTCTTGCCTTCCTCTCCCCCTCTTCTGATCTTGAGGTCATTGAAGAGAATATCTGCAACGAAAGATGCAGTTTTACTTAGCTGAAACCCAATGACTTCAAAACTCAACAATAACAAGGTTTTAGTGGGAGATGAAAGGAGAAAGAGAAAGCAGAAAAAATATTGTGGGATATGATTGCTTTTGATACTTGCTCAGTTCAGTAGCAATATGAAGAATAGAAATAAAAATTTTTGAGATTAGCTACTGTATAAGAAAATATTAAGATGCTGATTGGTTGGGTTTCTTATGAAGAGATGAGCCCAAAGGCAAAAGAACTGTTATACTTTAGCTTTCACAAGGTTGCTGTATTCTCATCTGCTGTAGCAGGAATTAATTCCCCCCAGATTCTTTGTCATTTTTAAAAGACATTATTTCCAGGCATTAAAAATCCAAATGATCTAACATATTGTGACAGAAAAATTCAGAATGCTGAAGAAAATTAATATATTGAAGCCTTTCCTACTACCACCAGTCCAGCTAAGGAATTGCAGGGGAGAGGATAGATATATAGTGTTTTTTGTAAATGGCCAAAAGTTTAAATGTCATATTTGAGAGCACACCAGCTCAGTTCAGCTCAGGTGAAAGTCAGCCTTGCCTCTTTCCATACTGTCTCTAGTAAGACCTTTCATTAGCAGCCTTTAGATTCATTTATAAGTTCTATTCAAGCCAATTCAAGGCATGCTAATTCAAGACAATTAGCATGTCATAAAAATTTACATAAACCTCAATTACAACTAGAGAACATTAAATTATAGAGAGAAATTTGGGGTATACAGTTTCTAATGGAACAAGGACAATAAATATACAGAAGAGAAATTCCATGAAGTCACACAGCCGTAGTCACTGAAAATGTCCCCATGGGCCTCGGATAGAGAAGCCAAACACATCTTTTGTAACCACTGTCAAGTTACTGACAGCAGCTTGGAGAGGTGATCTCTTTCACTAACTTAGATAGTTGGGGAAGTTATGGGCTCACTGGTGAATGAAAGCCAGGTGTCTCTCTCAGTCCAAAAGGCAAAGTCCTAATTCAGTGGTGGACCATCACAGTGATCCTTCTGTGGTCAGAAAAAAATAACAGCCAGATCTGGGAGCCCTCTGAGATGTGTAGTTCAGGAGCACCAACCTGTCCTTCAGCTGAGATCTTGTCATCAGCTGTATCTTGCAGCTGTGAGAGACTGTTGCTACAGGGCCAGTTTTGTTCAGATTGCTTCAGGAATATAAAGGGAGGAACTTGTCCCAGTCATGACGGAGATTAAGCTTATTTCTCAACTATGCAGAAGCAATGCCACATGAATCAACACTGGTTTCACTTTCACATATTGTTCTGTAGCAAGTCACAAAAAGCGATAACTATCTCTGCAATAGTATTTACATTAGTTCTTCCCCATTCTTAGGGCTTCCAGGATGTTCTCCTCTTTCTCCCTTCTATTTATAATTCATATTTTGATTTTCTTTTCTCTTCCAAGGTTAGTTTCCTTTCCTCAGGTTACAGAAAGAAGTGGATTCTTAAAAAGGTATTTAATATTTAACAGGATTGTCAAAACTGCCACAGAGGTGAGAAGTCTCAAAAGGAGTAAGATTGATTCTACTTTACATTGATCAGAGTAGTATGCCCAAGACACTCTGAAGCTGGAGAAAATCTAGCTATTTCCACATTCAATGTAAATGCAGAGTTATTTCTTGCACAAGGGATACTTTAGCAGGAGCAATTACCAGAAAAATTCATCCAAGTAGTTTTCTAGACTTCTCAGTCAACATTTTCCCAGTGTGTCATCTATTGATGTTCCCTATGAAAATGCACCAATACAACACATACAGCATCCATCCATCTCTTTCAAGATGTGTTGTTTTGGATTTTAAAGATTGGGTATTCAAGGATGAACGTATGTAATAACTGACTGCATCCACAAACTTTTCAAAACCCTGGGATTTTCCTCTCAAAATTCACCATGGTAATAAAGATAGAGCAAAAAAAAAAAAAAAAAAAAAAAAAATGCAGCACTTCAGCCAAAAAGCAATAGTGCCAAATTTCTGTTTCTTGAGCTTTCATTTCCCATCAGCTGGATAGGAAATATTAGTTAGATGATATAGACAATTCACTGTGCTTTGGCTTGTTTGGAATTTTCTTTTTAAGTATGTTTATTCTTTTTTAGGTAATAAGGAAAAAAAACTGGAACTGCAAATAAATATTCTATGTGACGATGTATTTTTTATACTAGTTGACATAAACAGGAACCAAAAACGAGAGTTGTGAAACTGAGTGTTGTGAGAAGTGCTGCTGAGAAAGAAAAGTCCTGAGAGTTTGAAGTGGGTCACTTTATCTTTACAAGACTCTGCGAGCATTCACTTGGTTTGTTGTGTTGACTTTCAGGGGAATGAAAACAGCAACAATGCTATAAAGGCAAAATGCTGTTTATAGAAACTCTCAGAAAGAAAAGTGGATTTTTTTTTTCCTGGCTAGTGAAAAAAACTCAATGGCCTATCTCTTTTCACTTGCGAAAACCCTCAGCCCATATTTATTGCCACATACCTATGGGAACATGAAGTTTCTAACCAGAACAGTTCTCTTGGGCCCAGAGTCCTAGTCCTAGTTTTCTTCAGTTTTTTCATAATACAAAATGTAGTTCAAATTGCTTAATGACAACTAGTGGCCCTGAAGGCACCTGCTCTGCCTCCCCGTCTGGACAATAATGATCCACAACACTACGTGAGTTTTGTCTCTTGTTGCTAATTGCACACTTTAGAGAAGAGTCTCTAAGTTTGATTGTGTCTATGGAGAATTTCCTGTCAATAATCCATAACACGTTTCATTGCCATTATTATGCCATCACTGTTATTATTCACAATTCAGCAGCAGGCAGTCAAAAGAACATATTTTACTGAAATGAAAAGAGCCTTAAATTTTAAGCTGCTTTCTCCCAGTGCATAAAATAACTATTTCTGTGTCTTCTTTGCGAAACTTCTTGCTATTTCTCTAAAAGTCTGTAGATTAGATTAGAAGTGAAATATGGCTCTTCCATGTCATACAGGCATCAGTGGGACATAGTTTTCTGAGCTACTGAGTGCAAGAGTCAAAACTTACTGCAGAAATTTCCTGTTTTCCACTATTTGGGCTGATAGTGCTCTCCATGCCTTAGGGAAGCAAGAATAAACTAAGAATCAGGAAGTTGCCTTCTTGTGAAAGATTTTCCTATCCCAAACTGAATCAGACCAATATCTCTGCTCTCCAAATCCATATGAAAGTGGAATACTGTTTCAGTTTTGTCGTGGCTTAAGCTCAGCCGGTAACTCAAAACTACGCAGCTACTTGCTCACTCCCAACATGTAATATAGTCCTTGTAGGGATACCTTTCCTCTATATCTGCCAAAAGCTGCCTCCAGAGGCTGAGGGCTCATTTCTCTTTTACAATCGCTTTGTCAATTCAATTTTCCCTAGCAAGTGAGACCAGCTGCTTGCCTTCCCTACCTTCTAGTTCATGACTTTCAGCACCATTGTCCCAGCATCAGTGCAACCAGGTGGCAACATGCTCACCTGCAAGACAGCTGAAATCTTTTGCATAGTCTGCATCTCAGTCAAGGTCAGGAATTGAGAAGTTGCCTCTTCTTCCTCTTCCTCTGCTTGCTGTAGGAATTCCTCTCATTCAGATGTCATCCTCCTTAGTTTGCATGTTGAGTCTTCATCTTTTTTCACTGCATGAGTTGGTTTTCATGCTTTTCATTTGCTTTCCCTCTTGCTTATGATACTGGCACGGATTGATCCTTTGGTTCAGCTGCTGTGTCTTTCACTGGGGTTGGAGTGGCAGAACCCAGGACAAGTTTGCATCAGTATATTTGAGTGATTAATAATATATATGACAGGAATTAATTAAACACAGAGAATGCTATTGTATTTTCAATTTTAAGAGTAAAAAAGCTAGGGAATAAAGAAATTTCAAGGAAAACAAATAATAGGTCTAATTTCTTCATTGTGGAATACTCTGACTTGTGGGTTACGAGCAGCTAAAAAGCTTTATTTTGTAAAACATCACAGAAGTATAGAATCATAGAATGGTTAGGGTTGGAAAGAACCTTAAGATCGCCTAGTGCCAACCCCCTTGCCATGGGCAGGGATGCCTCACACTAGACAATGTCACCCAAGACTCTGTCCAACCTGGCCTTGAACACTCTACTTTTGTTTTTCAGCTTTTCTTGGGTATATGCAAATAGACATTATCAGACCTCTACATGTGCACTTTCATTTGACATTTGATTTTCCCATATCATTATCAGATATGGGAAATAAGACAAATTTTGATCCGTAGAGAGTGGAACTGTTACAGTCACTAAAATATTCAGATAGTAGGAAAAGTTGAAATATTTTAACCATTAAAACATGCTGCTTTCACTCAGAAAGAAAGCATAAAACCTGCAAGTTTCCACATTTATTTTGTTGTTGTTTTTTAATCCTATAAAATGATTGTAACAAGCTGGTTGTGTTAGTCCTAGTAAATAAAGGACATATATTACACAGGGTCTGTTACTGTGTGCAGATTTTCCATTTGCTCATTGTACTTTGTCCAGCTTGTAAGAATGTAAATTCACTTCCACTAGCTCCTGGTATGAATGTATTTTAGTGGATTTGTGCTATTATGGGCTTAAAGAGAATTCTGGTTAATCAGCAGATGGACTTCCAGGACCCTTCTCTTGCTTTTTCCATATCTTTGTCCTATTGCTACATCACTCCTTCCCCTCAAACCTCTGGATGTCAGGAACATTGTAAAGAAAGGCCAGGGTATTAGAGTCTGCTCCTACTATTCAACTTTTTAAAAGTAGCATCCTGATAGCAAGGACCTCCTAAGCTCCATTTGAATTGGAAACATATGGAAAGCATAAACAATTAGATAATTAAGTATCCTATAATATGAAGAGATGAGATGGTGGTTAGTAAACTGGTGTTTTCTCTCATTATTAACTTTCCAATTTTAATAAGTCCCTAAAAATACTGAAATTTATCCTTCATAGGACTTTTCTTCTTTTTCTTCTTTCTTGATTTATGTGGATGGCATTTACAGGTAGCCTAACATAAACCTTCTGTGATAGACAAGCTGAAAGATCATCAGTACTTGTACGAGGAAAGCTGAACGCCCATTGGAAATGCAAAGACATAATCACCTTGCTGGTGAAGGAATGAGGCCTGATGCTGAATAGAGTGAAAAGCTAAAATAAATTCCAGACCCTGCAGGGAGTATGTAGATGTGCTCATGAAGCAATCTGCTGAGGGAATGAGCTGCTGCTCAGAAACAAGTGCATTTCTTCCGTTTGACGTAATACCCCTTTCCTACTGCTCTGTCACCTTTCCCTTTGCATTGTGGGATTGAATGTACATTGCAATGGACCAACACAGATATGCTTAACATCCGTCTGTTTCAGAGAGCAGAATTCAGAACTTTGATGTAGATCTCAGCTGGCAAGGTAATAAGGCATAAGAACAGTAAAATTTTGGACTTTAAAAATAATTGGCTTGCTGCAAAACAATCAAATTAACTGAAATGTTGATTTGAGTAGACTTGCTTAGTATGCTTACAGCTAGCCATGAAGCCCTTAGCAATGTGAGCAAATGTTTAGTGTTTTTAGTATTTCAAATTTTGTTATGATAAGTAATCTCTACCTTGAATGTAGTAATCAATGTTTATTTCAAAATAAAATTGATTTTCAGTCAAGCGGACGAAGAGAGATCATTTTGTGCTGTTTCAGATTCTGCCTAATTCAGTATTAGTTACACACTGGTCTCTGAAAGAGTTGTTTAATATTTCAAAAAGTTTTACATGGTCATCAAGCAAGAAATTCTTCTTACTAAGCAATTTTGACAGAATACAGATGGAAGCAATCAGAAAAGTTTTTCAGAAACAGGGCTGATAGTTTATTTTCTCTAACTCAGTACTCACCTACACTTTACTGAACACATCTGTTTTAAGGATTGTAAACAGAAGAGAAAAAGTAAAATCTCAATGAAAAATACAGATGAACAGGAGATTCACAGAGGCTTTAAGAAGTTTTGAATCATAGATCTGTCTGCCCATAGAAGGAGAAAAGAATAACTGTTACAGCTGAAACCAGGATATGGTCTGATAATTTAACTAAAAATAAAATGGATCCTGTCTACACTCTTGTTTTGTTATTGAGCAGATGCTACAGTCTCCATCTCCATGAACTACTCAATGCAGCATTTTAAACTAGCACATGAATAACACTTTTGCTTAGGTGTCTTTTTTACAGTTTATATGGCTTATAAACCAGTTTTGATTCTCAAAACTCAGATGAAAGTTTTAAACAGGGTTGTGTATTACAGAGGAAAAGATTAAAAATAACTGCCGAATTTCACCTCCCTTTCCCTACTTGCATTTTACCAGCTGTAAATTTTTAATTTAAAGTCCTTTTCAAGCATTAGAGATTTTACTTAAACCATGTGAAAAAAGGTTGTAAGACCACCCAGTAAATATTGCTGTGACTAAGCTAAGAATTTATTAAAATATCCTTTCTATAGAAACTGATTTTATACATATATATATATATATGTTTATTTTAATGTCATCAAGAACTAATGAATTTTGTGTGAAGCTTTCTCAAATCTAAAAAAGAAAATTTTGGGCACTGTCCAGTCAGTAGTTAGTCATCAGATTAACATTTTCAATTCTGCCTTGTATGACTTATAGCCAAATCTTAAAGCTGAGCTCAATGATCTCCTTCCAGACCTTAAGGGAGTGCTGGGTCACTCTCCCAGTCTCTGCTGCTTTTATTTTAATTTAATGTTTTAAGAAGACTATTTTTTCTTCCAAAGCACAATTTTCATTTGATCAAAGTTTCTTTTTCCACTCAGCCCCAGGGGTTTGACAGTCAAGAACAGAATATGGATGCCTGGCTCCTGGGCTAGTTGAAGTGAGTTGAGGCATATCCTCTAGTGGTTACTATAAGGGCAAAAGTAAATGTTTGTGTTTCTCTGCTGTAATTTCTATTTTGTTGATTCTCAGATTAACTCACTGCACCCAACTCGCTGTTCTTTGAGAATAACAAAGAAAAATAAACTGTGGATATTCTGTTGCTTAAGAAGTTCCAGAGTCTAAAATGATGCCTTTTTGCTTACCATAAAGTCTTTCCCACATAGCAGTAAATACTTATAAAAAACTGGGGGAGATGTAAAAGTACCAAGCGGAAGTTATACAGACTCAGAAACCAAAATTATAATGACTGTATTCTAAAAAAGATTGAAAACTTAAATTTCTATTCCTGTTGAAGCAAGTGCTTTCCAAGATCTGGCTTTACTTTTGAAGAATAAATTTTGTCAAAAATGCACTTACTTTAAGTGTCTTGAGTCAATTATTACAAATGCTTCAGTACAACATACATGGCTGTATTTGCCAATGTGCGCACATAATGTGAATTCTTCTATACCACTGAAACTTGAAATCCAACTGACAGCTCTAAACCAGATCTTGGATACGCTGCTGAGAATAATTTTCCAACCTGCCTTGCTCAGAATCAATCTGTTCATAATTTCACAGTGTAAGTAAATCATATTGAAAAGAAAAAGGCATGCTGGAGGTATCAGTACTAAAAAAAATTAAAATCAAATGTATAATTGTTTACTATGGCACACTTGGAAATAAGTGTCAAATGGACATAACATGGAGCTAGCATTGTACTTAATGGAATTTTTAAAGAGAAGAGGTGACTGCCAGTTCATGGCTCTGTATTTTGCTTGCTTTTTCCTGGACTTCCTGTATATAACATTTCACAAGGTGTCAATAATAAAAGAACAAAAGTCAGAGCTGTGTCTAAGGACACAGCAGAAGGGATAACAAGAATTAATTGAATAAATGAAACTCATTAAGTTATTATTTCATGTGCAGGTAATGCATACGGGGGTTCCATCAAGGTTAATCTATTTATCTATCTGAAGAGACCTCAAGGGAATGGTGAATAGCAAATGCTGGTACTGAAATCTGTTTCTGACTGGTGACTCAGGAGAAGTCAAGGGTTTTGCAATCAATTTAGATCTCATCTTTGTGAAAAAAATTACAGCATTACAGACATGTATAAACACACCCTGTTTGTAATTTTAGTAGTCTAGGAAAATTGTTAAATGCAATAATCATATATAGTTGATTTATGACTAATAATGTAAATTATAGAACTGTAGCACTGCTCATTATTTAGTTTTCCTGTCCCTGTTCGCTATAGCTCTTTTCAGTTGATAGTCCTTTTGGCAATTTCAAATGTGTGTGCTGAAATTTTGCGTGCTGGGTATATCCTCCGGAGTCCTTCAATAGCATTTGTTGAGGTTATAGTCCTGGTTGAAATCTTACACAAAAATTTTCTTTCTCACTTCTGAGAAAGGAGCTAAAAAACTCAGTTATGTTTAGTGATGTTACAAATCAAACTGATTAATTCTGATTTGAAGATTTTGGGCTCCCTGTTTGTAGGTACAATGGATAGGGCTTGATCTGGGAGGAAGGCTGGTGCCAGTTTGTCTTTTGCTGCTCTGGAAACAACGGTCCAAGTCCAGACACCAAGGCTCCTCCTATGCCAGTAACTTAAAATGTGCCAGGTGACAATCTCAAGTATCAGAAGTATATCACTTAAATTCAGAACAGAACTGTCTGTCTCATGATTCTGGCTTGTGTCAGCTAGCACAGGAGAGTGACTCTGTCCAAGGGCATTATGTGTGCTGCTGCCCTGTTTTAGGGACTAATAAAATTTAATGGCTTGGACACAGTGGCTTCCATTTGATCTCTGTAACACAGTGTTCTTCAGCAAGTTTAAACATTTTTTAGCCATTATAAACTACAAATTATGAATAATTGTACAGTTTAACAGCTAAATAACAAAAAAAATAAATCAGATTTTACTAAGAAAACTCAAACTATTCAAACCTCCAATAATTGACAAGACTTTTGCATGTGGTTGGATTGCACATTGGCTCTCTCACAAAGCAATTAGGCATGCTCTGGGTTACAGGTGTAAACCTGGATATTTATGTGACATGTTTTAACAGGGAGTTTATCTCTGCTGTGATCCCAATTATCCCTCTGGATAGCACATGTGTTGCTTAAAATGGGGAACAATCTTACTGAAATGAGGAGGTGACAAAAGTTAGACTTCAAGCACTGTAAAGGGGTAGATTAGACACATTGCAAGTCAAGCATCTGAAAAATAGAGTGTGCTTGCAAAAACTTTAGCTGAAGTGATGCCCAGCAATTCTGATTCCCTTAGGTAGTATTCTGTCACCCTGATCATGGAGCTATGTTTTTTCTGCTGTTACTTTCTCATTTCCCACTGAAAGTCTACAGGAAAAGAGGCAGACATCAGTCTATTCCACTACATGCTGTTTTCCAGTGAGCAACAAGCATGAGGCAGGATAAAGAATAGCATGACACATAGATATTTGTTGTGGTAGGAAAGGTAAATTCTTCAAAGCTGTGCACCTCTTGTTTATGACACAGCATCTTAAAATATGACCAAGAGTAAAAAATATTTTTAAATTTTGTGTACTAAAAGATCATACCTTAACCAAGAAATTCCTCTCTTGGACTGCCTGTAAATCACAGCCTTCAGTTAGATCCCTAGATTAGTTCTTCATCTTTAGATATTCCTCAGATTTGCAAGAGTTAAACATAACAGAAAGTTTGAATATAAGCATTATGAGAGATACATACAATATTTTGTCTATGGTATGCCTTTTGGTTAGTTTTAGTCACTGATAGGAAAGGAGCCAGCACTATAATGTGGGGGTTATGGAACTGTACCTAAATCTTTATGTTTCCTCCACTGTTTTCCTCTGTACATGGTAAACTGAGCATTGCTTTCCATGATGTTGGTACTTTGATACTAAGTGGACAAGCAAATGGTCAAATAGATTTTTAAAGGGAGAGTATGAAACTGCTTAATTGCATCTTGATGAACACTTATATATGCCAAAAGAAGCTATTTTTATCAGTAATATATAACTTTTTGAAGAAAATAATGTTTTATTTCAGAGGTTTCACACAAAAACTGTGATACTTGCATGTAAGTGGCACTTACCTGGGTGCAAGTTACCTCTTTTCCCCATTTTCTTGCTTCAAGATATGCTTGGGGCTTTTTGAAATTGTTACAATTCTCCATCTGTGACACTGAGCTGCAGCTGAAAGGGGGTGGAAAACTTAAGCCCAAAAGCAACTGTTTAGTGCTTATATACATTAATTAAATTGCTCTTTACATGAGTAGTTTACCATAGAGTCTTTCCGCGCAGTTAAAATGTTGCTATAAGAATCTGTGCTTACTGGATGGTCCCATATCTGAAACTCAGTTCAAAGGTTTGTTTGTAATATATTGTGTTTACTTTCACTCTGGAAATGTTATGTATTTCTATGTGTCAGTATTTCTCCTAAGAAACAAAAATCTTGCTGTGTTAAGCATGGTTGAATCTGATAGCATAAATCAGTTTGCTATTGGATATCCTCAGTGCTTTCCGAGTCTTTGGATTAAATGCATTCTTTTCTTCAAAACGCATGAATAAATTAACATCTTACTGAAGATTGTTCTGCTTCAAAGATTTATCTCATGTTTAAGAATGTTATATATGGTCTTATTCAGTTCTCAAGTATAGATGTATTTTTATGTGAAGGCTTTGGAACTTCTATAATGAAAAGCTCTCAATTTACTAGAAATAAAATTAGTGGAGGGTTAATGTACTTTAGCTATTTTAAAAATGTTTGAGATGTTATGAAACTAAAGGTCTTTTCACAGATTGAAAACAAACTGCAGTTAAGTTAAAGGTCTTTTAAGAGAGAGGAAAAAATATTCCAAATCAGAAAAGCCAAATCAGGGTATACTGTGAAACAGATATCCAGTGGGTAGGCACCTAATGACAGCTTGCAAATGGGTATGAGGGAGTGGTCATATAATTGGAAGCCACCAAGTAACAAGGGTAAACTAACAGCAAATTACAGTGTATACCCTTTGCCCAACTCAGGTTTAAACAGAACTAGTGCAGATTTCTGCAAAGGCTGGTAAGTTGCCTTCAGCTGTGTGGATATGCTCTTGCATGTGAAGGGGCAGACTCTTGTTGAGTCTGGGAAGTTTATTCCTCACAGACCATCTTTTTATAATATTCTTTTTCCTGCTTAATTTGATATTGCTAGCGACTGTTGCAATATCTCAGTACCAGATCACCAGAAAAGCAGCCCTTTGATGATTTGATGGAGTCTCCAATATCAGATGTGTTAAGATCAAGTCTCAGGCTGTTGACTGCTGGAAAGAAATGCTTACAGAACTAGAGAAACATATGAAGACATTGGTGGCTGTTCACTGAAAGTCACCTGGGTCTGAACAGAAAGGTAATATGTGGGTTGAATTTGAAAATAATTTTATATTGTAACAAAAATCTGGGGGTCAACATATATGTCTCTGTTAAAATTCAAATGGGAAATCCTGAACATCTATTGCGTGTCCTGCAGAAGCATCACTGATACTCACTGGCAGTGTTAGGCTTATCTTCTTTGAAAGTCAGTTATCACTGAAAGCAACCTAAATAGTTTGCTGCTGCATTAAGTAACTTTCGTCTTTGTAGCACCAACTGAGCACACAAGTAGACTGCAGTGTCCCTTTGCAGCACTGCTTTGAATTATCTTATTGTGACACTCCAGCAGTCCTAAGTCTTCAGATACAGCACTTAAGATATGCTTTGCCACTCTGACCATGCTACAGCCATATGCACGTATTCCTGTGGAAGCCCCAGGACTGCATGTGTAGCACTTCTATAGTGATGTAGAAGCAATTTGGTTTTGGCCTCTTGGCAGTCTTTCTGTATAAAGGGATTTTTCTGCCAGTAATGGTACCTTTTGGGTAAGTGAATGGGATTAGAACTACAGACTGCAGAGTGCAAGGTTGTTGTTTATTTGCTTGTTTTTTATACCAGATATGTACCTAATCTAGAAGATTTCCTTAGAAATTCCAGTCTCTGGCTACATCATAACCACGAAGCAATTCTGTGTTGCCAGCCTGATTTTTCAAGCATTGCAACAAGCTGTCCTGACGTCTGACAGCACAGATTCTCAATTCCATGTCAGGCTGACAGGAAAAAAAGAAAAGTACTATCAGCATTTAATAGAAATTAGCTAATATTGTTTTGTCCCAATTCTACCTCATTTAAACAAAAACACTTTTACATCAGTCTAGAGAAAGAGTTGCCATAAATGTCATGACTGAGCACCTGTCTTGAAACATAAAAGAGTGGTTGTTTGCCAGCAAGGTCACCATTTCCTCACCTGACTGCGGGTTATCATCTTCTTCCTGCATTTTTCCTAGTTTAAAGCTTTTCTCACCAGGCTAGCCAGTTGGTTGGCAAAGATGTTTTTTTCTACTTGGCTGGGGGACTCTTGTCTCTCCCTTTAAAGTCACAATCCTCAGAGGTCATAAAACTCAAATCCCTGTTGCTGACACTAATTACACAGGCAGGAGCTGACCTAACGGATCTCTCTCTGAACTATGAATATTCTTGAATGCTCTTGTACTTTCCTTTCGCTAATATGAAAAAAAAAAATAAAAAGTGTTCTGAAATCAAGAACTAGGTCCCAACAGACTTACTCAACAGCTATGACTTTTAAAAAAGTAATTATTGTCTTTTTAAAAATTCTGTTTTCTGGTTTTTTGAGACTCAAGAGTGTGTTTGGACCATATTTGGAAGCTTTTGTAGACCTTGAAGGTTAAATGCTTCCAAGATATTTTAACAACGCAAACTTTAACATACAAGTTTTATATCACTGATGTCTTGAGGGAGAAGAAAAGGAATCCTCAGCCAAAAAACTGTCAACCAGCTTTTGATTCACAGAATGCTACATTGCTACACCATTAGTGGTGAGCAGAAGATTTGTCTTTTCCTCAAATGCATGGCTGTTAGGGGGCAAGTTGTCTTCTTAATGTGGGGGTTTGATGGTTTTACAGTGAAATAAATATCCAGACTGAGGATGCTTCAACTTTTAAAGTCTTTATGGATGGAGTGATGGGGTAAATGTCATCATTTCACTCTTTGTGTGCCATTAACTCTTGGCTGTTTTTTATTTTAATTTTTGCAGATTTTTAAAACAGAAAACAATTACTCTTTCCAACTGTTACTTTTACTTTGTGCAGGTATTTTAACAATTTATTGACCTGGCTGAGGACCTCTACAGGGATTTCCACATTGTATCCCCCATGGACAGCTAGAACTGGGGCTACTGAGTTCAGACTGTGTGCTTTCAATCTAAAATATTAGTAAAGTATCCAATATTTTTTTGAAGGTGTATTACAGCTACACTTTTAAATGGCAATCTCATTACCCCCTTTCCCAGCCCCCAGACTGAAGAAGAATAACTATATTCTGTCTTCTAATTTCTAGAGGATTCTTCCCCACAAAGTGAAGTATTCGCATATATGGAGGATGCAGAGAAAGGTTGTGCTATTGTGTCTGATTATGAGAAGAGAAATGCATTCCTTTCTGAAAATAAACTGAATCTGGAAAGGAACTTTGGTTATTTGTAGTATATTATATCTCTTATTTGTGGTGAAAACAAAATATACTTGGTTATTTTAACTGAGAGACAGGGTGAAGGAGAAGAGTTAAATTATGATTGGTTTAAATTATAACAATCTGATGAGAAATGGATGAAAATAAACAGTGGCTTCCTACTCTAGCGTTGCCTTTTGACATGAGCAGAAAAAAAGGGAAATAAATTGGAAATAACTCTATCCTCTTAGAATAATCAGTTTCTGTCTGAGAATTGGGATGAGCATCTGCTTTTAGATAACACTGGACAAAGGCATAAAATTTAGGGAGGCACAAAGGATGACAATGTATCAAAACTAAAAAAGAAAAACATCCATAGAACACATATAGACAACATGGAAAACCTACAAGATAGCCTGTCTGTATCTAAAATGTGCTGAAAATTGAAAAAGCTACTTAAGATTCAAAAAGCACTCCATCTTTTTATAAGAGAAAATATTTTACTCATAAATGTGTATTTTACTCATAAATGCTTCCCAAAATTTCTCTATAAGCTAAAATGTACATGACAAATGCAGAATTGTTTCCTTTAAAATTCTAAGGTTATTGCCTATTTATAAAAAGGATTGTGCAAGAAAAGTGGCTGTTGATAGAAAAGTAGCATAAAACACAATAAAAGATTTGAGGGAAGCCATCTCTGGTATTAGAGATGCAGGCTTTAATTGCCGGAGGCTGAGAAAATAGGAACTGTTGTATTTTGGCCAATTAAGACAACAGAGATGAGTAAACCATTCTCTTCACACATAATTTTTTTTTTTTTCATTCAATAACATGTGGCAGCTGCAATTTATCTTACATAAAATAATTGGCAGCTGGTGACATAGTTATCTGTTCACAGATGGCACTTTGGTGTTATGCATATTATTGTTCATGTGTGAAATTCAAGAAGACTAGATGAAGGAATGGCAGGATGTGAAGATATTGGTTTGCATCAGAAAAGGGATTATTCTTACCTCCAGTTCCCTTTTTTTTCTATGGTTGCATATGGAAAGGATGGTAAATGGTTGGCAAAATGTATGTTTTGCTTCTGGTGAAGAAGCTTTTTAGCTGACAGATGCTGACACTGACCTCCTCTATTTATTTTATTTTCCTTTTTATTTCTTGCATACATTTCTGTCGTAGTTTTGATACCATCCTAAAAATAAAAGATTGCAAGTAGGTAAAAGATTTATATGCCACAATGTGTAGTATATGTAGGAAATGTAAACTGTGTTCCTGTCTGTACATATTCACTACAGCTATCTTTACATTTTATTGATATTGAAAGTGAGGATTACTTCTAAAGAGAGCACACTGCTGAAGACGGAGTGCCACCTCCATTCTCCCTACCCTGTACTTCTCATCATGACCTAAGTGTTATTGATAACTTTTATCATGTAAGGGTATGTTCTGTTTCTTTTGCCTTATGGTTCCCTTTCTTATTCTCACTTAGGATGGATGTATCTGTTCCTGCCTCCATGGATTGTAATCTCTCAGGCTTTAACTGCAGCTGTGAGAGCACAACAGAGAGGGTTGGATAAGGTGCTCAACTAGCAGGCATGTTGGTATGAACTATTAGCTATTTCTGTTTCATCAAGGCAATCTGGAAGCGGGGCTGAGCAGGAAGTAGCTTTCCAGAGGATTTACACTCAGCTGAAGAGGCATGTTTGTGTTGAAGAGGCGCATCTGAGATCATGCATCTGTGACTGTTAAACATCAGAGAAGAGAGATTTCCCCAGACATTCCCCAGCTTAATCTGTTTTTATAATTTTTATTACTGAAGACATCCATCTTGCCTTCCAAACATTTTAAGAAAACGAGATACAAGCAGTGAGGAAAGTTTTAGATACTTTGAAAATTGAAAACATATGGCTGTTGTAGTCTATGGCTGGTGCTGTGTGTCATTGTCTGACTTGAAGAAAGAAGGTCTTGGAATAATAGAGCTGCATTTTTTTTAGACCTACCTAACTTGCGGTTCTTGCTATTTTTCTCCCTTATTTTTTTTTCTCTGTTATGGATTACTTGAGAACTCGTAACCAGCTACTGTGGACTGGCTGTGTGACAACGGACATTTTATGAGCAATCCAGAGGCCTTGGTGCTAGGCAGTTTGCTTGAGAACGGTCACGTAGTTAAGATAAGCTGAAGGCCATGGATAAAGAAATGTATAAACACCAGCTGCAAGGATGCAGAAATCAGAGAGAGAAAGAGAGCTGAGAAGCAATGATCACCATGACTCAGATATTTTAAAGACCGAATTCCCAGGACAGTGTTATCCAATCATAGCTTTGTGAAAGTTTAAGGTATCCAATCACCAACTGCCAAATCTATGTAGCTGTACTAATAACCTCTATATAAGGTTAATACTTTGTCTAATAAATTGGCATTCGCTTGATCACATTGGTCGTCTTAGCGTTGTCTGTACTAATCTTGCTCCAGCAAACTACTATCACATTCTAGTTTTATACAAGTTTTTATTACAAATAGTGCTGAGAGGCTCCACACAGGTAAATCCATATCATGTCTCAATGAATTCCTGGTAGAAAAGAAATGCTATGGCTTGATAGACTGAAGTCTTTAAAATATAAGTCTTGGCTATGCAATGATGAGAAGACGCAGCAAATATGAGAGACAGTGAACGGAAATATTTATGGTCAGTGGGGAAGGAGCCATAGTATGAGGCTCATGTTAGAAAGCCCAGTGAGGCAGAAGTAGCA
Source organism: Loriculus beryllinus (assembly GCA_039877255.1). Lineage (NCBI taxonomy): Eukaryota > Metazoa > Chordata > Aves > Psittaciformes > Psittacidae > Loriculus > Loriculus beryllinus. The sequence continues at coordinate 4,495 of JBCJKH010041122.1, read as the reverse complement.
GAGTACTGGGAAGGAAAAAAAAATGGCCTGGGGAAGAATCTTTTGCAGATTAAATAATAAAATTGTATTAAACTTTGGAAATGTTATGAAGAATGAAACATTCCAGTTTAGTCAGAGGTGGGATTATGGATTTAGAGGCTGGACAGGTTTTCTCTCAGTATATGAGGCTGCCGCATTTCACCTCCACCACCATCATCATCTCCACCACCCCTCACTGTCCCACTGGCCCATCACCATCTCCATCACCCCTTTAGCTACATGTTGGTGGGGTCCCACCAGCTCTTGGTGTCCTCCTGTCCAATCCCCAACTCCATCATCACCCATCAACACTGAGATCCAAACCATCTCCTTCAAGGATCTTTAATAAATAAATAATATTTTTTTATTGAAATTGAATCATATTACTTTCTTTTTTTTTTTTTTTGAAATGTGTCACATGCTTGAAAAGCACTTGCAACAATTTTGAAGTATTTTGCCAGCTGTTTTATTTCTTTTTAAAAACATTGTTATTGCTTGCTATTTTTATTAAAAATCTATCAAAAATGGGGTAGCAGGAGAGAAACAACCAATTTTATAATTAAAACTCAATTTTTTTCATAAAAAGTCACTCATAGTTTGGAGAATCCCTAAAATGTCTATGAAAATATATATGAATTAAAGATCATGGCATTTATTTTATTGAAGATTATTTACTTAATAGATTTCAGTCCTGTTACTTTAGAAAACTAACAAGACATCTAAGGAATGCTTTTATTGATTAATATATGACAAGTGGACAGCAAGATGCAGGAGCTTTACTTACAAATGTTAAATCATAGGATTTAGATTCAGCAACTTAACCAACAAAATGAAATGAAGTATTTAGTCTGGGCCAACCTGAAATGTTACTGTGCTTTATTGTGGTCAACCTGAAATATTTAGTTCCACTACAAACAAATATTACTTTACAGGATTTGGCTGTTTGTTCCTCCTTTTAATCTTACAAGCCTCAGCTATGGAAAGGAAAGGAATCCTTGATTTAAATGAAATGACAAGTTAGGAAACAAAAAGTCAAAATACTTTGAAAAACAATACATGTAGGATGCTTATTGTTTCTTATTTTTATCTTTTTTGTTCTTCATTTCTTAGTTTGTTCAATGGAACTTGATTTTCTAAAAAATTTTAGAAACTATTTTAGGAGAAATTTACAAGTTTGCAAAAATTGATGTTCTGTTTGGAAATCTGCTTTTCCCTTTCCTTTGCTTTTCAATCATGCTGAAAGCAAAGTTACAGTACTACCTGTTTTCATGTGCTTAGAAACTAACCAGGTCAAAGTGAACAAACAGAAACTGGAAAGGGTAAAGTGGTGACAGCAGGAAACTTGCTAGAGGGCTCTTGCCTTTTGTCCCATGGCAAAGAACTGTGTTTCATCTTAAAGCACCTCTGAGAGGAAAGGAAGATATTAAAAAGTACAAGGGAACTGATTTTCCTTCAGGAGAGCAGGATCTGTTTTTTACACAAACACCAGGGACTACATAATGATCTATCTAAATGCTTCAGATCAGAGTAGTGAAGCTGCAGTGTTTGGGTATTATACCAGAACTACCACAGCAGCTTGGAGAAATGCTCCAAGGAGTGCTCTCAGTAGTGATATGGCCTGCAAAAAGTAAATTTACCAATCTTTAGTTCCATGGTTAGTTTACTGAAAACAGTATACTAGGGCTGCTTCCCTGGTGCTCTGAGGTTATGCTTGGTGATAATCTTCTTTGCAATTCTTCTTAAACTGAGAATATTTGCACTGATTTCAGTGAGAGGCTGCTTAATTTTCTTGCTCCTGCATCAAATGATTTTCCAAGAACTCAAAGACGCCACTTCCACTGAAGTTCATTTCAGCACAATGGTACCCGAGCTTCTCATTTCAGCACAATGGTACCCAAGCTTCTGCACACACCCATGCGTACACTTGAACCTACCCAGACACCTTGCTGTGACAATATTATTATTATTATGCTAATGCTGAATACTCTACTACTCTTGATTTGCTCTATGCCAGTGTGATGGCAAAAGGTCTTTTGACTAAACAAGTAAAATAAGGTACCTAATATCTGTGACCTTAAAGTAAATGTAAGGAAAAGGAGATGAAGTACTTATCATGCATTTTCTTTGATCATTATCTGCCTCAACAGAGAAAAAATAGAAAATCAAACTCTTTCTGGCCAGATTCTTGTCTCTGCTTTACTACTTTCACATTTTTAAAAATAAAGGAGTTAATTTCATCCTAAATTCCATGAGGGAGGCAAGGATTGCTTCAGGCTTGAGACATTTCCAGGAAACATCTCACTAGGAACTAGCATGGTATCACATGAAAGGGTGAGTGACTGGGAGGTCAGTACCACAAGGTAAAGTTTCAACAGCTCAGGATTTAAAGCATTTGCAAATTCCCACAATTTTCCTTCAGTAAATAAACTCAGTAATTTAAATGAGAATTAAAGAAATGGAACTTAAACAAAACAAAACATCCCTGTGTAGTAAATATGCCACTTCTATTTCCTAAGAAGTTGTTATATCATTATCACAGTGATTTAAGGTAAAGCGTTGGCTATTAATATCTTTTTCTGCTATGCGGCCACTCATAGTATATTTTTAATTTTAATATAAGAATCCTAAAAAGTTAACACCAAATTATTATTTCTTTTGAACTTTTTTTCCCCCTTTTAGTCTTTTTTTTTTTTTTTCCATGACTCTGCCTATATATCCTCCACACATGACTAGTGGTGAAGGATATCTCTTCCTTCACAGAGGCATCTGTTCATGAGAGGGAGCACTGTGCAATTCAACATGGACTAACCAACTGAGTGCCCATCTTCCGCTCCAGAATTTCATCTGTGTTAGCCCTGTGGATTTATTCTCTATGGAGAAGCTGTGGTTGAGTGAGATGTCCATTAAGAAACTCTACTAGAAGGCATGTACTACACTACCGTATATAGGTCCTGAACCAGAGTGATCTCAAGAAATCACAGTGTGGGTTCAACAACCTCTGTTTTAGGCAAACCCTTTGCTGTTTGGTAAGTAGAAGAAGAAGGTATTTCTTTGAGGGAATCTAGCTGAATGCTATGCAACATTAACCTTCATATCTTTTCTTGTGAGTTTCATCAGTATGTATATTAAAAACTTGAGCATGTGACCTACCATATAGCAATCAATCCCCATCTTTGCCTGAATTAGGATATGGAAAGAGACGCTGCACCTCTTGCAGTTGGTGGTTTTCTGTAATGTCACCCAACAGTATCTACCTGCTGCATCTTTGTCTACTAATAGATGAAATTCCATTCAAGACACACACTCTGTCACAAGAGAGTAACAGAAATCAAGCTGTAAAACCCCAAGAATACAGTAAATCTCTGATCTGTTTGATATGACCTTGGAAAAAATGGCTCTGAAAGATGTATTGACCATAACACCTATTGATGTGAGGAGCATGACCTTTCAATGAGTGTGGTATTGGCTTATGTATGTGTAGTGATGTACTGCTATGTCCCTTAACACTCATTCGTTAGTAAATTCAGTGATTGGTTATTCACAGCTATCTGAATCCTTGCTTCTCTTTTTAGCTACTCTAAAGACACTAAAACTTACATGATTTTTTCTGTCCTAAGCTACAGAGTTTTCCCATCTGTGCTGTACAACGTACATAGAACTTTCCTAATGTGGTATTTTGTTATGTGTGTCCACGATGTGCCCCTAAGTTGCAGACAATACATACAGCCCCACTCCTTCTATTGGTCTTATCTACTTTAGAATTGATCATATATCCGGAGTATTAAACAATATCATTCTCTGCAGACAATACATATATCTTGATATAGAACTAAGCTGCAGATTGCACTCTCTAACTTATTGATTTTTTATTAAGATGTGATATCTAACGAAATGTTAGAGGTTGGGCTTTAGTAACTTCTTTTTTTTCTGATGTTTAATTTTTTTTTCTATTTATTTGCATAATGAATATTAATCTTCTAAATTAATTTGCTTTATTGATCTTTACCTGACTCATTTAAAATATTTGTATGTATAAATAGCAGTTATTTTAAATTATTTGCTGTGAACAGAGATTGTAATAAAGAAGGCATATAATGAAAAACAGTGCTTAATAAAAGGAAAAGAACTCAAGTCCAGCAAAGTTATGTTAGTGAAAAAATAAAATCTGAGCAGTAGTTGAGCACTTCAGCAAGGTGGGATATGAGCAGGCAGTCAGACTTAAGAAAGATGGAGTCACTTTTTTAAAGATAGGCAGAGTGGAACTCTTGCTTTTCTCTAATCTGACAGTTTCCGGAATGTGCTCACTTAATTCCCATCATCCTGAATATCAGCATTTTTTTTTTTTTCAGTCTAAGGCTGATGTTAACCCAGCTCTGGCCACCTTATCATCTTGTTCAGAGACCCATGGGAGTATACCTTTACTCCCATGGGAGACAGAGGATGCTCACTAGGATCATATCCCAGAATGAATATCTAG
>JBCJKH010041119.1:0-15886 GCA_039877255.1 Loriculus beryllinus | reverse complement strand
CGTTCAAGGCCAGGTTGGATGAAGCCTTGGGTGACATGGTTTAGTGTGGGGTGTCCCTGCCCATTGCAGGGGGGTTGGAACTAGGTGGTGTTAAGGTCCTTTCCAACCAGAACCACTCTATGATTTTATGACTCTATAATCTGGTACTTGTATCAGCAGTTCTAGGGCTCTACTCGTTCACTTTTCTATGTCAAGATTTTACCCATAACAGCCACTGCTTTGCCAAATTTCCCAAGGAGAGCTCAGTAAAATCAGATGATACACTTAGTTTCATCCACACTCTGCTGCTTTTTGAACCAGAACTGATTATGTGATTTGTGATCTTCCACTGCTGAGAAAGATAACGTTTTGCCAGCTAGGTCTCCTGGTTCAGAAGCTTCCTGGGCGAAAAAGTTTTGGGGATCCAGCTTTGGATCCTGCCCGCTCCCTACCTTTTTGCCCCAGTCAGCAGCGGTCCTTTTGGTACTCTTAAAAGGATCTGGGTCTCACAGGAAACTACCACGCATGCTGGGTCAGACTAAAAAGCCATCTTACATTTTTATGTCTCTGACTGTGCCCAATACTGTACATTTTAAGGAATAATGTAGGTCTAGGCAGGTATTTACTGATACTCTCCGCTCCCTTAGGAATTTGCAACTCAGTGACTTCCCAGGGCAGAAGTGGTATTTGTGCAAAAAGCCAGATATATGCCTCTGGAATAAGTAGTAATTTCCGGAAATCACTTTTTCTCCTGCAGCATTCTAGTGATGATCAGTCGCACGAGTCATGAGAGGTGCAGCCTAGCCCCTTTTCAGTCCCCTCACAAATAAAGCCAGTACCCAGGGTGCAGATAACTCTGAAATGAAGCTCATGCACCAGATCTAGACTTGGATGGCTGATAAGTATATCGCTATCTTTACATTAGTAATTACATATATGTGTATTTATACCCAGAAATGTAGGGATATAAATCACCTCAAATATGACAGCTGATTTTTGCAGCACTCCTCTTGACAGATTCGGGTTGTGCTGCTATCGTAGCACTTGCACATTTCTAGGCAGTAGAGTTCTGTGGTACAGATAAAAAACTTCAAAAGCAGCCACCAGAAGAGGTGAATCCAGTCATTGCTTTCAGATCAGTCAAATTACTCAAAGACATCAGACCTTTCTTGACAAAGGTTGATCTTTTCACTTTCATAGAGGAGAAAATAAGCTAAAATGAGATTTATTTATTTTTTCTTCATAACTGACAATTTCTGGAAAGCGATGCAGTCACAAACCTCAGTAGCCAAGTGATGGATGGGCTTCAGGAATATGTGGCTTTATTGGAAATTCTTCCAGTTCGAGTCTATTCCGGGTATCGAGAATGTCTGTGGAGAACCTCGAAGCTGTTAAGCCTGTGCCACGATCGCTAGAAAAGGCACGGTTCCACTAGGTGGCACAAATACACCATTTAAAAGCAAGGAGAAGCCGGGGGATGCCCAGCTCCTGCCCAACATTTTTAGTTAGGTATTTATGCAAAGCAAAGGGGTACAGGTACAAACGGCACACACAGCTACACTTCAGTAACCCACACTTCTCTTCCAAATAAGACCAAGCTCAAATTACCAACGTGTTCCTTTGGACTTAGAGGCTCAATAAAAATCTCTGTGAAGAGCAGTATCTTCTGCAGACCTTCACTTATGGCTCACTAACCATTGCTGCAATCTGTTGCTGTGCTCTCATTCAGGAAAACACTGCTGCCCCTACTCAGCAGTATTTAAAATTAAGAGAAGCAACCACTGGCACTCATTTTCCCCATTTTATTCCATTTACCATCACATCATTCTAGTTAATTTAAGCTGACAGGCTAATTCCTGCACCACCACCTTGAAATGGTAAAGGACAACCCACAACAAACCCGGGAGAGCAGCTCTGCTCAGACGATGCTGAGGTCGCAGCACACACAGGCGTAATAGGCAACTATCAGGTGATAAGGTCCAAAACTCACCATCTGCCCAAGCTCTAATGTAGATAAATCTAATGTTGAGATAAAACAATGCAATACAATTATTTTTATACTCATAAAAATGTGTGAGAGGTAACACTGCAGCCTGCCACAAGATAGATGGGGTGGGTTTTTTTGCCTTTGCAGCTAAACCAGCACTGGTAACACTGCGGTGTTCCAGCTGTTGCTGAACAGTGCCTGCACAGCACCAAGGCTTTCCCTTTCCCCCTGTTTACAACCAACTTCAGCTCCAGGAATTGATTCTGTTGCAGTTGCTTCCTTTGTGTCTGAGGATGAAATGAAACTGCAACATCTGTATACATGTTTTGTAGAGAAACAGCCCCTTTATTATTTTTCTAATGTTATTTCCCCTCATCCCCAACTGCAAATAACAGAAAACAGACTACTTGAGTATTCTGACTTTTCCCACAGTTTAGTGTCTGTCCCGCTCTGCTTTCAACTCACCCAAGCTGAAGGCTAAAACAGGCCGTGATGCTTCCCGGGGCTTTTGATCTTCCAATGAAATTCTTGGAGGGGAGTCCAGGAGAGCCATGTTAATATCCCAACTCACATAAGGCTTGTTTCATACATGACACATAGGATCATGTATGAAAGAAATTCAAATCTTCCAAATCTGTGCTTGTTTTGTACTTCATGGAATGACATACTCAAGTTCAAAGCAAAGTTGAATAAGTATTACTTCTCTTTTATTGTAGGTGCTTACAAAAATGTGTATAAATAATAGTAAGAGAAGGTAAAATGACAGCTTTATTATAGTCTAAATATCACTAAGGTTTTAGTTTCAGAAAGCTGCACAGGCTTTGGTCATTGAAGAGATACCAGTTTTATTATACCACCTGTGCTCAAATCCACTAATTCTTCATAATTGATATTCATGCACAAATTACCAGTAATTGAAGTGCAATGGTTTTAATTGTAATGTCAAAATATACATTTCTATAAGATGAAATACAGTAATTTCAATAAAATGGAACATGTGTTTTGTTTTCAAAAATTCAGATTCCAGTTTTAAAGGGTTTACATACAAAATAAGATATTTTAAAGTCACCACTGAAGATGTTAAGAGCAGAACACGAGTTTTTTTCTCATTCTTAATGAACTGCTTCATCCTGAATAATTAGCATCAGTGGAAACTGCTGACTTAATTACAAACAGTATTGATATGTAAGTAACATTTAGAGATGGCAATTTCCCCATTCCTGTAACTGGCAAATGAGAGACCTAAAAGGTAAAAAGTGTGAGGTATACCCATGTCAAATACTCAATTCCTTCCAATAGCTCAGAAGCTTGATGAGGTACAAGTATTTTCAGGTACTTCTGAATGGTGTTACAATTTGGTTTTAATTAGTAAAATTTAATACATATAGACACATATTAAATAACAAAACTGACAAGATAAAATATAGGAAAAATTAAATATATAGCTTGCAACAGCAATTATTTATCTATGAACATATGATAAAATATTGCCAGTCAACACACTAGTATTTATAATTTCTAACTGTAACAATCTTAGTACAAAATAGACAAAATCTAAAAAAAAATATATATATATATATATATATATACACAGATATATTTTCCCCTGTCATTTAATATGTTGCTTACACCATAGTAACGCTTGTAACATTAGCGGGTAATCACAGTTTTTTATTAAACACTAGGCAACTGTTGGCCAGTGCAAGGATGTACAAGACACACTCCTGCTTCTCATCCTCTGCATGATACCTATGAACATAACATGTCATGTCAACCTGGATGGTGTGTAATTACTAGAAAACTGTATATTGCTGTATAGAATGATGTGGTACACAATTATCTGCATCATAAGACTGTGATTACTAATTGCATTTTACATCATAGTCTAAATCCGAAATGCTCCTTTGCTAAATACGCCACATATTTTAAAGATAGTTCTCACTGCATTTACCTAATATGTGTGTTGTAACATAAAGGCCTGCATGACCTCTCCAACAGCTTGAATTTAGCTGTGTAGGGTTTCAGGTTTTATTCTGATCTTTTACAACCAAAATTTGAAAAATATCTCCAGATACAATTAAAAAAATGGTTTCATAGTGTTTAAAGGAGTTCAATACATCTTTAAAAATAATATTTTTCTCTTCATTTTTTATTCAATATTGGTGTCGTGCCCTCAGCCTCTGGAGGCAACTCCTGTCAAGCACAAAGGAAAAGTATCCTTTCAAGAAAGAAAATTAACTCTGCCAAACCCAGGACAATAAGGATAATGTTTAAGATGCAATTTCACACAAAGATTAAACAAAAGGACATAAGTAGCTATTACATGACAAAAACATGAAGAATAAATATATTTTTTATTAAGAAAAGATACATTAAACAAAATACATTCAAAAATAGATCACCAATACTTTCAAATACCATGAAGAATGACCTGTAAACAGAATACACTTGTTAAATGCCCAAATATAGAAAATTATCATGAGTAAAAAACATATACTGGCTCAGCATCTTTAGGACAATCATGTATGTTATTCTATGTTAGCTCACACTAAAATAAAAAAACTTCTGTAACTGTGTGAGATAAGCCAACAGAAATAGAATAGGAAAGTGAAAACAAAAGATTGTCATATCAAGCACTCATTTCCTTCTCATAGTTACTATGTTTGCAAAATAGTAACACAGCTTAGCCAGCTTTGACACAAAACCTGTCAAACCAGCAAAAAACAGTCAGTCCAGTCAGTTGGGAAAGCAGAATTTTGCAAAGTTGATTACTTCACTGGAGTCTCAGAAATTTCAAAGGTCATTACTGATTTGAAGAAAACAGAGGTAGAATACATGTCAGCCTTCATACTTTAAACAAAAAAAAAAGACAAAGCCCCAGTGACAAGGTAATGCTTCAGTTGCTCAAGCACCTCTTACTCCTTGAAGCTCACATTTCTGGCAGAGAAAGACAAAATTTCAAAATAAAGCTATCACATTAATTAGATTCAGCCTCTTCACACTCCCTTCTGATATTCACAAATATCAACTATTAGCATGTTATCTAAAACTCTACATTCAGTTCATTGAATCATTGATCAAATTCTTAACTAAGTACATGGGAAACAAGAAGAAAAAGAAAATTTCTTAAGAAAATTAAATTAGATAAGAGACAAACAGTTGTAATGCTACAGAACAGTAACTACAGAGTACACATTACTGTAGTAAACTCACAGGAAGAAATAAGTAGGGTGAAAGTGATAGTACTACTGAGTTCATTCTAATTTAATAATCCATTGCTAGGTTTAAAAGGCAAAATAGTAAAAAAGTCAAACTGCATATAAATTATGCTGTTTAAAACAACTTTAATTATTTTTATGCACTTGTTTCGGGGGAAGTTTAGTCTAATGTGTAGGGTTCAGTGCATTTTAATTAGACTCACTCTTACAGAGTGTCCTTCCTTCATTGCTGTACTTCAGAAAATTTCATGGCATTTCTCTTAATATGAACCATTCATTGTTTGGAAATAAATATTAACAATAATAAATAAAAATAATACCAATAATTGGCAATAAATATTTGGATATAATTAATGGTAATAATAATCAGGTCATATATATTTGGAAGCTGTCAGCTGGGGTGCAAGACCATTAACAGAAATGTCAATCCATTACATTATATGGTCTTTGGAGAGCACTTCCCATCTATTGTTTCCAATCAATATTTTATAGTAGGACAGTCAACCATAGAACTTAGTGTGCAAGGTGGAAGAATTTTATATGATTTTAAAAGTACTATTTAGAAACAGTTTAAACCTAACTCTTAAACTGAAACAATCTGGTGAAATCAAATTGCTTACTTTTCAGATGCTGCTTTCTCAGTTGTCCTTAAACTGGAACGTTCTGGAGAATGTGAGGGAGACCTTAATGTTGAACTGAGAGGAGGTGAAGCACGTAATGATGATGTAGAGAGCCCATGGCGACGCATTTCCTGAACTGCACGCTCTCTACCAACAGATAGCAATTTCAGTTACATTGCACTTCAGTACTGCAGGATGTTAAAGAAGAGAAACATAACTTCCCCCCTCCCCCCATATTTTTACTTGATGATTTTCACAGTACTTTACAAAGAGCCTTGTTTTCTCATAATGCTGTTAAACTTTCTTCTTATTTTTTTTAAGAAGGGGCATTTTTTTTTTGGATGCAATAGTAAACTCACAAAATTTATAAGGGAATTCAGAGACTGCATAAGGTTTTTTTCTCTTTTAATTAAGCAGTTTTTGAGATGAGAGTATTAGATTTTGAATGACACTAGGAACACAATTTTTCATACTAGCTCTTTCTCACTATTGAAAAAAAGCAACAGTTTTTAAAGTGAGAAAGAAGAAATAAATCACCTCACTGAAAAAATAGCATCTTACCGTTCAAATCGTTCGGTTGTCAGTTGCCTTTTTAAAGTATCACAGTCAGTCTGCAGCTGCCCAACTTTACTTCGAAGTATGGGAACCTCTCTATTACAGCTGTTTCTAAAAAAAGATCATGAGAAGCAACAAAGTTTTCTTTGAACACAGTGGGCTGGGAGGTTAGAGGAATTAAAGCAAGATGGAACAAAGATAGATTCAATGTGTTGTTTCACACAGACCAAATGAAAGACAAATCATAAGCAGTAAGAACCAAATGAATGCAACAATGTTTCTGGAAGAAGCTAAGGTGAGAAGTGAGAAGCCCTCAAAGGATGATGTAGCTTTACTATAACACATCGTGTTTTTTTTCAGGCAAAGGTAAACACAAACGTGTATAAAACCAGATAAAACAATTAAATCATTAATTTATTGATTTACTATCCTCTGTTGCAATGTGAGAAGGTCTTTACATGTACACTTAAAAAATAGAAGTAAAAACCAGTAACTATAAGCAAAAAATACAAACACAGCAGATATGGCTTTAGTAAAAATTGTATCAAGTAGGCTGTAACTGTCTGGCTATCAGACCAGCAAAACCCAGAGTCTGAAAGCTTCTCAACTGCACCCATAGTACCTGTGTCTAAGTATTTCAACTGCGAGAATAGAATGAAAAAGTAGCCTCGAAAATCTTAAGTAACATAATTAAATAGACTTATTAGCAAATCTTCAGCTTGGATGACTTAACACTTGGTTGCAAAACACCATTAATTACATTATGAAGCAAGGAAAAAAAATCATTGAATGCAAAATAAGTTGTCTAAGAATCTAGACAGTTTAGTTATTCCATAGTCTTCAAAGCCAACATGAGGGTGAGTGCTCAAAGTCACTTCTGGAGAAGCAAAGATGCACTAGTTTATTGCTATAGCATTGGACTTGAATTCTGAAAAAAAGAGTTCCAGATCTAGCTCAGTCACAGACTTCCTGTCTGGCACCCGCTGGTCTCTGATTCCAGGAAGATGCAAACTACTCAAGGAATTTGATCCAAAAAGAACCGCAGAATATGTTTTCCTGTGTTCCCTATTCATCAGTAAAATTCCTAGAATGGTATCTTGATCCAGTATGTTGAGAACTGATGCAGTAGACAAGAGGTCTCGATGATATCTTATTCTAAGTCCTTCAGAGACAGGCATATGCTTTCAGGATGAAGGTAAGAATTCAGGGCCCAATATCATTATTGTAAAATAAAGAAAGAAAGCAAAGAGTTTTGTGAGTTCTGAGGTTATTCCATGTCAATGACATTTAAACAGAATCTAGATAATGAAGTAAATAATTCAAAAATGTACATGAATTTCATAATATACAAATATACCCCCCTTAACTTCACTGTTCCAAACAGATTAGTCTTTCTTCTAAGAGAGTGTTAAAAATTACTTCTACTCTCAGCAGATGTACAGGATGAGAAGCTGCAGTTAGCTCTAATGGGAAACATTGGCCACATTTAGTGTAGGTGTCAGATTCAGTTCTGTTTATATTTCAAAGGAACAATAAATGATACAGGCCTTTTTCCTTAACAGTTAATATTAATAGCAGCAAAAGTACTTTTGCATTTTTAAAGCACTGTGACTTCACTGTGTGATTCTTCCTTTAATCACAGTAAGGACAACGGGCATCTTCAGTAGGTAAGCAATTCACATTTACCATGGATTTAAACTACTTGGCAGAGTTTTTCTGTGAGCAGTACATATTAAAATTTTACTTTCAACTTTCTTTGAGGTCATAGAATTATAGAATAGTTAGGGTTGGAAAGGACCTTAAGATCATCTAGTTCCAACCCCCCTGCCCCCTACACCCCACACCAAACAATGCCACCCAAGGCTCCATCCAACCTGGCCCCTAACACTGCCAGGGGTGGAGCACCCAAAACTTCCCTGGGCAACCCACTCCAGTGCCTCACCACCCCCACAGCAAAGAACTTCCTCCTCATATCCAATCCAAGCTTCCCCTGTTTAAGCTCCAATCCACTACCCCTCGTCTATCACTACAGTCCTCAATGAAGAGACAGGTCTCAATGAAGAGATGTTTGATGAATCCCCATTGCTGTAAAGGAATCAATACTTCAGGATAGTTTCCAATAAAAGAACATAAACCATAGCTCAAGACTAAGAAAATTTGTGTTAATAGTTAAGCTCTTCAAAGCAAATAAAAATATGGCATTTTGCTTAAGAAGCAGAGTTGGATTAGATTGCTTCCCCAAGCTAAGAAGAAAAGCAACCTGTGAAATAGGTAGAATATATATCTATATGTTGAGAATTGATACACTCTGATGCAGAGGTTAAATACCCAAATCATACTTACAAATGTACTCAATAGCTAAAAAAAAAAAAAAATAATCACAAACTATCATGGGTTGGCTGGTTCTGTGGTGGAAATAACATCTGCAACTGATCAGCTACCTTGCCATTTGGTAACTATGTCCACTAAGAGGATAAGAAGGACAGTACTTTAGTGACTGCACTGAAAGTACAGCAGAGTTATATCAGACAAGTGAACTTCAGAAAAAGTATCACAACTCCTGTGCCTGACTGATGTAAGAGTTATGACAGAGAAAGTGAAGCAAACTTTCTGGATTCAGATGGGGACAAATCCAGAAAGAAACCAAGTGCTCATTCCCAAGACTGTGAAAACTCAGCAGGGTGTTTCTTCCTTTTAGAGTAGGTACAAGCATTAAGTTTAATGCTTGTACTAAACTGCTGTCCATCAGAGTGTTGATTAATGAAGACGATATGAAAGATCTGTAAAGAAACTTTAAATATGCCATGAAAGGCCAAAAGGCATTGCTGCAAAAATCTGCTCAGCCTTACTGAAAATCAAGAATGTGACTTTATGAATAAGTGTCATCAGACAGAAAAAGTTTCTTTGTAAACCACATAACACATACACTTGTTAAAACTTACAGTTTGCTCTCGGCGAGTGTTAGCTTGTCTTTCAATAATTGTATTTCAGAATCTTTCTCATGGGATGTTAAATGGTTCTTAAATTCTTTATCTCTACTAGTAGCCAGCAATGCTTCAAGATTCTGAACTGTAAGTCTCTCACTGGATAACTGCTTTTTCAGCAACTCTACTTCTGATTTTATATCTTCTAATTCACCTAGAACCTGGGGCACAAATTTTACACATTACTAACACACTGGTTTAGAACACACAGTTCTCTTTCATGAACAGTTGATATAAAACCTGAAATACTTATAAGCTTCATAAAAATTAATAGGAAATTGAGCTCACAAATCAAATTAAAGCCTACAATTATATAAACTATTCAAGCTTTACATCTGTCAAATGTTTACTGGGAGCTGGATTACTGAGTCCTCGGAATGCTTACCTAAGTACCCAGAACAATAATTGACAAGTACAAAACCAGTATTTACTATACTTCATTCTATTTGACTAAGTTAGCTCACAAGTAGCTTCTTGGCTTTTACTGAAAATGTAAGAATGCTCATTTTCCTCACCAGACCTATGAATATAAACAAATTCTGCAGGGATGAGAACTACTGTTCTCAACATCTTGAATATTACAGTAACAAGAAACCTGACCAAGACACTAAGTAAAGACATAACAACCAGCTGTAAAGAAAAAAGTTCAGAAACTATGGATATTTAGAACTGCTTAAACCATTTCAAAATATTTGATAAACTTCAGCTCAGTCTAAATTTCAATCTAACTAAAAAAATCCATTAAGGAAGAATCTTTAATATCTAAATAAGAAGTGCAATACTAACTTTTTAAAATTGAAAATTTGTGTAAATTGAAACAGAACATAAAACCAAATAAATATAATCTGTCTCTGTGGTATGGCAGTTTTTGCTGCCACATTTTGTAGTGATAATGAATGAAACCCTTTGTGTACATAACCCACAGATAGAGATCTGTACACTGCAAAATTTTTAACTTAGATATAAATGCAAAACTAGTGATATAAATTAACTTTCTCTCAGAAGCAATTCATTGCTTTCTCCAAAAACCATTAAGGGCAAAGGAAAATATTTTATCATAGCAAATTAAATTTGCCTTTGCTGCTTACCCTTTCGTAATCCATGCTTTTGGTTGTCAGCTGTCTAGATAAAAGTTCTTTGTTAGCCTCAAGTTTCACGCAGAGTTCCCTCACAGAAGCCAGGTCTGCCAACACAGAAGACTTATCCTGATTTTCACGTTTAACATCCTCTTCCAATTTGGACATTTTTTTTGTAATGGAGGAGATCTGAGATTCATATGCTTGATGTGCAAAGATATGCTAAACAAAGACAAATACATATACCCCTTCAGTGTTAAATGTTGAGTAAACAGTTCTCTGCTGGATAACAGGTCTGTTTGGTTTTTTTAATACCTTATTTTCCCTTCAAAATTAGCTTTCCCTATGAAATTAACTTTATACTACATTCCTTCCCTCTCATCTCCCTAAATCACAGCTAAGAACAACTAATAAAGCATCTCTGCAATTTTAATCACTATCATGAAGAATTATACAAGTACTTAATATAAGTGGAATGGGGTTGATTCCAGCTTCAGAAGAGAATTAAAAGCTTAAACCCCTCAAAATACAATCAACTTTTTATTCAGCTTTTGGGCTAATTAAAAGCACTAGACAAAACATGGTATATCCACAACTATTATACCCTCCCTTGATCTTCATAAAGTTATTGCTTCTAAAACTTAAACATCATTATTTTCTATGCTATTGGTCTAGGTTTCAGCATTAAGCCATCCTGATTCTTGATTTGGACTACTATGACCAGATTTTTACCTTTAGTCCAGCCAGCAATAATTCAAATACTTCTTTCAAAGCTCCAAAGAAATCTAAGAACCAAGGTTATAAAATACCCATAAAGTAAGCTGACAAAATACTGATAAAGCTATATGCAAATATTTTTAAGTAACTAAACAAAAGGTTTTTACAGAGACAGTAACATAACACCATTGATCACCCAACAAAAGAGATCTAAAAGTATTAAAATACACAGTGTGACTCTAATTTTGGGAAAACAGGGAAAGGAGAAAGAAAGAACATCTAACCAAAATCAACTACTGTTTCCACATTTGAAACATCCATGTATATGAATTATTTACCACTAGAGCATTAAAAATAGTACATTGACTTTATTACAACACACTTGAATGCATCCCACTTTCCTTGACAGAATTTCATTGCACAGGTTATTACCCCTTGAATCTCTTTTTCCAGAAGCTCTACTTTCTCTTGGAGATGTCTCCGATCTGTATCTACAGAAAGCAGTTCAAGTCGTATTGAGGTACTTTCTCCTTCAGCTTGATGAGCCTTCATTTCCCAGTCTTCTGCCTGTGCATGGACCATTCGGAACTTCTCTAACAATTCTTCATTTTCTTTTTCCTAGATGAAACAGTAAATCACTCTGTAATGATCAACATGCCTTTAAGTTGCTTGATCTTATTTAATGCCTACTCCCTACAATATCTTCCTATTTTCCCCAGAAGAAAGTAGATTTTTCTTCATTTTCTTAATCCCACTATCTGGCAGCTACCAAAGGGCATCATCCCTTTCTGCAAGTCTGAACAGTAAATAAATACAATGACAACATTCAGTTTACTTAAACAGAAGGATTTACATTTAGTGGTTGTTAATGAGTTTAAAAGTTCCCAGGGGAGGAGCTATTTTGGATTTCTCAGCATTGTCAAGGGTCACATTACTGAGATGTACTAATCCTAGTGCTGCCCTTTCCAATAAATTCCAGCAGGAGTCAATTTTAAGTAACGTTACTTACTTCATGTGCTCTTACAAATACTTATATTAAAGGAGTGCCTGAAAGACTGGTAACCTATTTGGGCACATACATCTAAGCAGTCTATCATAAAAGTACAAAACTGCAAGCTTTAGTGCTTATTAGTTATGCAGCAATCAAATGTTGCTTCTGAATTTTCATTTGGCCCAAATGCAAGTGCATATTATAAGGCAGTGTTTAGTTTTCTGCTCCATTCCTTTCTTCCCCTGTTCACGTAAGGCACAACGAGATAAGAAGGTTGCTAGTATGAGTCAAATTTATCTAATGAGCAAGGCAACTCATTTTGAAATTTCTTCCATGCTTCCTGCATAACTTGGAAGGTGCAGATGAACAAGGAAGTGCATTAGGAAACAGAAACACATAACTAAGCAAGAGAACACTGTGCAGAAAAGTAAATTCCCCATTTCCACAGGCAACATTTGGACGTAACACTAGACAAATCCCTGAAACCAACCTTTCCTAATTGGTCACTGGCCAATTCTATAGTTTTTTAGTACCTTACTTAAATAACTGGATTCTTATTTGCCAAGGATGTGGCCACATCTGCAGCTGAAGTGCTTTAGACATATGATATATTATCAAATTCTTAATAACTAAACTTCAAGTGTTCTAAATTGAGAGTTCTAAGCTAACATACACTGACATTCATTTTTTCTCTATACTTCAGTTTCCACTTGTAAAAAGTGGATGACTTTGCATGCAATCATCTAGACATGCAATGTAAGTCACATCAAAATTCATTCTTTCCTATTCAAAATCACATAATGGATTTACCAGTTCATGTTGTCTTGACAAATTCCATTTGTTTCAAAAGATTTTAAGTTTTAATTCACACACTTCTGAATCCAAGTATCAGGATAAAATACATTTTAAAAGGGCACTGTTTTGTCAGTACAGCAAAAACTCTTAACTCTTACCATTCAGAGAAAATATTCCAATGTGCTATTTTTACACTTACCTGCAAAGCTACATATAAAATTTCTCTTTTTTAAAAGTGTAAAATATTAAAGAACAACATTTAAGCTGCTTGTTGCCTATAACCATGAAATAGTACCAGATACTTTACTGCTTGCCTTCTCAAAAAGCAAAACAACTTTCACACATGATTTGTTTGTCATTCTCCAGTGTTATGGCCAACTGAAACATAGTCAACAAAATTGTGATGTGCAGAATTTATCAGTGCTTCAGACCTAAAGAGATTTTATATTAATCCAACAATAGCTTGAAACAGTGCAGAGGAAAAAATGCAAAAAAAAACCCAACCAAAAACAGACAGGCAGGGAGAACAAGACCCAAACTACACATTTCTTGATTTGTTTTCTAACGATACCATAAACCCAATGGATTTACTGAAAACAGCAATGACTGCCTACAGATCATACCTTTGAAGCCATCAAGGTCTCAAATCTAGAAACTTCAGTTATATAATTATGAACCCTGGTTTTCATTTCTTCTTTTTCACGTACTGCATCTTCAAGCTCAGTACTGATAGCCTAAAGAGATTATATAAAGGCAAAACAGTGCATTAGAGTGAATTAATCACTATATACTACTGTACGAGGCTAAATCAATGTAATTGCATATACTCAAATTTTACTGTATTCTTTTAAGTAATTTAGTCAAAGCCCTTTGGGATTTGCAAGGTTCAGAAATATTCCATACTACTTTAGATACAACAAGGAGTTTTCAAGGCAAGAATAATCACAGAAAATAATGAATGTCACACCAGTTCATAAAATCTGCAGCTTTCCTGATGACACACCTTACTGATCTTTGGAAAATTCAACATACAGCTGGGATTTTCTAGCCTTAGGCTTCATTATCCCCAACTGAAGGAAAGTTCTGTGTCACTAGAAAGTCAACTTTATAACAAACAGAACATTTATTTTTAAAGTAGAATTGAAAGATAACTAAATGGATTATTAAGATCATATTTAGACATCCAAAAGGCACCTTGAAATAAGTTTGAGATGTTGGAATTGCTAATTCTGGCTCTCTCAGGTTCAGCTCTCACCTTTCTCTGAGTCCCAGAGAGCCAAAAAGGCATGTGTCTTCCTCTATTCCCACTGTCAAATGTGAGGGGAAACAGAGGATACTGTCTTATTTCTTTCCCTTTCTTTTTTTTTTTTTTTTTTTTTTGGTGGTATATTAATATTAATGGCAGCCTTTTTATTGCATGACTTATTTAGCATATGCTGAAATCAGCTTACTTGTCTCTGTGGCAGCCTTCCCACACCAAGAAAGCATTACTCATCATATTATGGTAATATCACAGAATGGTTTGGATTGGAAGGGATCTTACAGACCTTACCTAGTTCCAACCTCTCTGCCATGGGCAGGGATACCTTCTACTAGACCAGGTTGCTCAAAGCCCCGTCCAACCTGGCCTTGAACACTGCCATGGACGGGGTATCTACAAATTCTTTGGGCAACCGGTTCCAGTGCTTCAGCACCCTCACAGTGAAGATTTTTTTCCTAATATCTAATCTAAATCTACACTGTTGATACCTATTAACAGCAAGCCTAACTTCAATAATACACCCACATATTTATGTATTGCACAGTAGGTTTTGCAAGAACTATTCAGGGTACTACCTCAGTTAAAACATCTTGCTATATTGTACTTCCTAGCTTCAGACTCAGTCAGGTTGACTGAGGGGAATTGAAATAAATGGTTTAGCTAACAAGGTTCTTGTTACTTTTAGTGTTAACATTTAGTGAATTCAAGCATATATTTGTATCTCAGCATCAAAACCATACAAGGCATTTGAGTCTCCTCATGGCGCTGCAACAATTGTATTTGCTATACAAACTAAATATAAGTTGAACAAAACTCTGAGCTAACTCTTTAAATCGCACTCACATAATCTCTATGTTCTTTCTAATGTTTAGCTCAATAAAAAACGCTACTTACCATATAAACACTGGAAATTTATGTTATATACATATAA
Source organism: Loriculus beryllinus (assembly GCA_039877255.1). Classification (NCBI taxonomy): domain Eukaryota; kingdom Metazoa; phylum Chordata; class Aves; order Psittaciformes; family Psittacidae; genus Loriculus; species Loriculus beryllinus. The sequence goes on along the minus strand of JBCJKH010041119.1, from coordinate 772 downwards.
AAGCAGACACTGGCTTCTTCAGGAACCTGCTTAGTAAGGTGCCATGGAATAATGCCCTAGAGGGCAAGGGGCCCAAGACTTTTGGTTGATATTGAACAATCACCCACTACAAGCTCAGGAGTGTTGCGTCCCAACTAGAAGGAAGTGCAGCAGGAGGGCCAAGAAACCTCCTTGGATGGATAAGGAGCTGCTGAGGAAAACTCAAGGGGGAAAAAAAAAGTCTTATAAAAGGTGGAAGCAAGGACAGGTGGTCTGGGAAGAATACAGGGATGCTGTCCGGGAAGTTAGGGACCAGGTTAGAAAAGCTAAGGCCCAGTTAGAATTACACTTGGCTAGGGATGTGAAAGATAACAGGAATTGGTTCTATAATTACACTGCAAATATAAGACAGACTAGGGACAATGTGGGCCCTCTCCAGAAGCTATCAGGAGAACTGGCTGCCTTGGATTTCGAGAAGGCTGAGGTTCTGAATGACTTCTTTGCCTCAGTATTCACCGGCAACTGCTCTGACCACACCACCCAAGTCTTGGAAGGCAGACGCAGGGACTGTGAAAATGAAGACCTTAGACCCAGTGTAGGAGAGCATCTGGTTTGAGACCATCTTAAGAACCTGAACGTGCACAAGTCCATGGGACCTGATGAAATCCATCCGTGAGTCCTGAAAGAACTGGCAAATGAAGTTGCTAAGCTACTGTTCATATTTGAAAAATCATGGCAGTCAGGTGAAGTTCCCGACGACTGGAAAAAGGGAAATATAACCCCCATTTTCAAG
>JBCJKH010041118.1:0-10032 GCA_039877255.1 Loriculus beryllinus | reverse complement strand
GGGGCTTGGAGCAAGCTGCTCCAGTGGAAGGGGTCCCTGCCCGTGGCAGGGGTTGGAGCTGGAGGAGCTTTGAGGTCACTTCCAATGCAAAAAAGGCTGGGATTCTATGATTCTATGCAAAAAGGACTATGGAAATGGCTCTGGAGGTGCAGGTCTGTCTTCAGGTGGCTTGAGTTCCCAAAGGCCAAAGCAACACATCTTCACTGACACACACACACTACCTCAGCACACCCCAGCATCCCTGCAGCATCAATACAGCCCTCAATATTCCAGCTGCTGAATCCCCCTCTCAGCCTGCTGTGCTGCATCCCACAAGTGCCCTATCCTCCCAAGGCTGTTCCAGACGAGAGCTTGTGCTATGGAGTTGCACAGTGCCTAAATTCACTGATGCCCCATGAATATTAACGAGTGAAGCTGGCTGAAAGCAAAAGAACCCTTTGGAAAAGACCTACAGCCCTGGAACAGGCTCCACAAATCACAAGTGCCTGGGAAGTGGGCAGTGAAACACAGCCCTGATCTTTGCCGAGGCCTCAAGGCACAACCCTGGTATAAATTGGAAGTGATAATAATAAATGGCCCATTCCAGTAACTCCTGCACTGCTGGGGGAGGAGGAGCCCCATGCACCAGCCCGGCCTCCCTGCAGAGGCTGACAGGAGGTGCTGAGCACCACGGAGCTGTGCCTTTCCCTTCGGAATGCCAGGAGAAAAGGGCTCCCGCGAGGAAGCCTCGGCAGCCCAAGGCAGTGGGAATATTTATCACGTTGGCCACCTGCCTGTCAGAGGAAAATCGCTTCCCCCTTCCTCGTTGGAAGGCAGCTCTAATGAGCCATGGGCAGCTCTCTGCACAGGGAACAGGCAGCCCCAGCGACCCGCATGCTGTGCCCCCCTTTATTAGCAGGTCCGACCTCCTGCTAATTGCTCAGCCAAGTAATTAGCTGAGGCAGATTTTGGCTCCTGGCTAGACCAGGGGCAGACCAGCCACCAGGGTCTGAAACCCTGCTTTGTACCACACGTACTCACCCTTCCCCTTCTCGGCTGCCCCTCTCCACAGCCCAAAGGGGCTGCTCTGTGGGGACCAGAGGCCAGCCATGATTCCCTGCCTGCCTGTCCCACCCAGCAGGCACTGATCCAACCATACAGTGAATGAGAAATGCACCATAGGCAGGGGAAAGAGCCCTCCTAGCTCTGCCCTGAAAAAGGAGCACAGCAGGGGTAACTCTGTCACCTCCTAAGGACATGGGGCAGCCAAGATGTTTAAATCACTGCCAGAGAACTCTTTGACACCCCATCCCAAAGGTGCTGTCTCTGCTCCCCTGGGAATGTCCCAGATATGACACTCAACAGGGAGGAAAACGCTGCAGCCCTAATCCTTCATTTCCCTCACCTCAAGCCATGGCAATGCACAGAGGGAGAACCAAACATGTGGGAACCAGCCGGTCACTGCCCAGCCCTGCACATCCCAGTGCCAGCTGCAGCTTTCCCTGTGGAACATCCTCATCCTCACCCCCAGACCCGGCCATCCCATCCCGGCAAGCTCTCCTTCAGTCCCCATATCCTGCTCTAGACCTGGGTGCTCCCCTCCAACCTGGCCACTCCTTGGAGTAAGCCCAAATGTCCTCACAGCCTTTTACGTCACCCTTCCAGATACGTTACTTCCATCCCTTTATTTTGTAGGCTGTTGCCTCTCCTTGAAGGCCCCATAATTTACCGGTATCTGTCCCAAAACATGCCTTCCAAGGAAGGCCCAAGGAAATGCAAGATCTCAGCCCATCATACTGGGTTCTCCCTTCTCATGTGTTTGACACTCACACTGCTCCTGCCCTCCTCTTTATGCCCCTTGATTTGCTTCATTGCAAATGGAATCCTTTTCATGAATTAAAAGGTGCTTGATTCCCAGCAGAGACAAGAGAACTCCAACCACACTGCCCAACAGGAAGGGGGAAGAGCCCCACTCGCGGCACCCTGCAGAACACGTGGCTGCAACACCAGCACTCACCTGCATGGAAGTAGGGGCTCACGGTGTACGGGAACCCGAAGGGCAGCGGCTGCGGCGCTGGGATGGAGGCTGGCGGGAGGTATTTCACCTCGCTTTTGTTGATGCCTGCCCCAAGCAGATGGCTGGGGGACTCCGCACTGGAGGAGCTGCAGGGAGCGGTTTGCCCCGGAGCCCCTTCACCCAGCTCCTTGGCCCCTTCACACGCTTTCCCCGTCTCTTTGCACTCCTTAAGCTCCGCGGCCGAGCCGCTGCTCTCAGCCTTCAGGCTCTCGGGCTTCTCATCGCTCACATCCGCGTCGCTCTCCGAGTCCTTCATCTCCTCATCGTTACAGTCCGGAGCCCCGTCGCGTGCCCGGGGCTCCGCCGCCTCCTTGGCCTCGCTCGGGCCCTGCGGCTCGGCGCGGTGATGGGCGGCCTTGCGGCTGCCGCGCCGGGGCTGCTCCTTGGGCGGCGTGGAGCTGCTGGGGACGCCGGGGTTGAGGGAGAGCAGGGGGGTGTTGTTGTGCCGCAGCACCAGCATGGCGTTCCGCCGGGACAGCTCCTCCCGCAGCGGGTGTCCCTCGGGAATGTCGTGCATGTTGCGCAGGGCAGGGTGGTCGGGGGGCAGGCCGGGGTGCAGGCTCAGAGGGTCGCCAGCCAGTAGCCTTTGCCTGTGGAGGTTCTCCAGCTCCTTCTGGCGGATGATCTCGGCTGACATCTCCAACCTGAATTGGGAGAGGCAGAGGGGGAACGTCACAGAGGGCTCTGGGAATCACTTGCTATCCCACCGGAGCCTGCAGGATCAAAGTGTCACCTCCACAGCCACGCTTCGCTTCCCCTTGGACACCGTCCTGCTGCCTGTGCGCAGCTCACCCAACACAACACCCCACGTTCCTCTGCCTGCTGCCAGGAAAAGGAAGGACAAACCCAGCCCGAGCCCGGGCTGGTGCTACACAACCCTCACCTTGCCAGGTTTTGCTTCCGCAGCATCTCCTGCTGCCGTGCAAACATCTCTGCTTGCGCTGGCTGTAGGAACCCGTAACCTGGGGACAGGGAGAACGATACCATGGGGTTATTAATGTCAGCATTGACTCTGCCAACTCAGGGCCAGCTCCCCAGAGAGCTAACTGAGAGCTGCCTTTCTGTTCTGGAGCCCATCTATTCCCCCACTCCCAAAGCACAGCAGCCTGCTGCTGAAACGCTGGACAAGGAAGGATGATGGGGATTGAAAGAGAGAGCAGCCAAGGCAACCTGCTCCTATAGCAGCAAAACAAGGGTGAACTCAGCACAACAGCAACAGGGAGACACAGAAATGTGTCTGGGCTGTTTGGCTGAAGGACAGTCACAGCCTGCACCCTCACTATTCCCTCTACCTGGCTGAGGGTGTTTCTTCTGCACTCACCTGGTGTCTGGCACAGAGCTGAAGGCACCCCAAGGAAAGGAGGTCTCAAATGGGGCCCCAGAGCAATGTGGGGTGCGTTCTGGGGCGAGAGCAGAGGCGGTGGGTGGGATATCTCCCTGCAGAAGAAATCAGAAGAGAAATGAATGTCAGACACCTGAAGGCTCCATCCATAGCACCCAGAGGGCCCTGGTGCAGGAGGAATGCCCTTTCTGCAGACAACCCACATTCTGTAGCAGAGGCTGTTGTGAGACAGGAAGATGCCTCCCCACCCATAAGCAACACCTGTATAAGGAAGAAAAGAATGAAGCAGAACCAGGAGGAGATGAAAGCAGCCAGGACTCTGCAAGTCCCCCATACCTCCCACCTTGACACGTTTGCCTTTGAGCTGGGCTGTGCAAGGGAGGTTTGGCTGCCGAGGGCTAGCAAAGGCAAGGCGAGAGAAAAGATGTGAGGCACAGAAGGATGCAGCCAGGAGAGACGGGGATTGGGATGTGAGCAGGAAGTGCCATGGGGTCAGTGGAAAGGATACTGCTGGAGAAGGGGTGGGTGATGCTGGCCAGAATGGGTAGAGCAGGTGGAAGAGGCAGGTTTGAGAGGTGGGAAGAGGACGATGCCTGGAAGCAAGGCAAGTAGCACTTGCTTGTGTGGGCAGGAGCGGGGAAGGCAGGAAGGGAATAAGAGCCAAGGTCTCTTCCATTACTCAGATCTGCCCTGGGAGCCTGCAAGCAAATCTGCTTTCTGGCTGCACGTCTCTTAATTCCTTTTGATGGCCACTTACAACGTTATTACCTTCAGCAGGGCATCCAGGGGAACAGCCAAGTGCTGCGCCGTTTATGTTCATTTTACAGTATCTCCCTATTAAATCTGCTTCAGGAGAGACTGGAGGGCAAAAAAAGGGAGCAAGAAGGTGCCTGTGACCGGCACAAACAGACCATACACACCCCCACGCTCCCCCTTTCCATGGGGAAATGGCACGCGAGTGCGAGAATCCCAGACACCCATCCCCACATCACCACCATAGCTCAGGAAAAGCCAGACAATGACTCTCTGGGAATGAGATGGGCAAGGAAAGGATTCCTGTTGTTCCCCTAGCTATTCCCAGCACAGCTTTATCCTCATTCTATGCCACACACCGACCCGCTCCCCCCACAGCCTGCGGTTCCCCTCTGAAATACTCCCGTCTCCCTCCCCACTTCCCGCCTGCCTCTGCTCCCATTCCCCTGCCTGGCTCCATCTCTCCTTCCCTCCTTCCTCCCCTGGCTCTCCTCTAAACTAATTGCAGAGCCCGGCGTGTCTGGAGGAGAGCCACGGATCGATCGCTGGCTGTTGAAATGTTAATGCTAATCGTATCAGGGCTCCGCCAGCCCCTCGCACTTCACTGGCAGCTCCAATTAATCTCAGGTAACGCAGCGCCTGACCTTCGGCTCCGAGCCGGGGCAGCAGCCAAGCGATGCTCATGTAATTACACCATGAAGTGTGTAATCACCTGCCCTAATCCCCGAGGCCTCACAATTAGCCGAGGCCTCGGTCGCTGGGCTGCCAAGTGCTTTTGCCACCCAGGACAGCCTGCAGATGAATAACGGACAATTAAAGCGGCATGACGGGGGCTAGGAGGTGTCCGTTCGATTGTAATTAGCTGTAATCATGGGCAGACGAGCCTGGCAGACATGCTGCTCCCTTTATAAGAAGCAATTTAGGAAATCAAGTCGGTTTTAACCATTCCGTGGCCAGGCACGTGGTGCCCGTGCCCTCCCTGCCTGTTCTATATGCAGGGAAAGGGGATCCTGTGTGAGAGAACAAGCCCCCAGGCACACGGAGCTCAAGAGGAAATGCTAAACGCGAAGAGAGTGGCTTGATTTTAGCCAGGAAGGGCCAGTCTATGCCTAGGGAGCCTACTGTTCAATGGGGATCTGGACTGGACACTGCAAAAACAAAGGTTCTCTCTTTAGTGGCAGCCCAATGTTAATCAGAGGCTATTTTGATGCCTTCATGTGGCACTACAGGGTTTAACATTGCTCCCTAAGGAATTCACACCTGGTCAAGGCCCTGTAGAGTTCATTCCCTCTCTTTTTCAGGGAGGAGATCAACTCATACTTTGGGTTGGGAAGGGGGGTGGCAGGATGAAACAGTGGCTGTGGGATCTGATTGTGCTGCCATGCTCATGGCTGAGCACTGCTGCTCACCGAGGCAGGGATGGAGGCAATGGTGAGAGGGGCTGTAAGAAACACATTAGGAGTGACTTGGAACGTGAGAGGTCAGTCACTGCCTGTGTTATACACACAGCACAAGCTGGGGATGAGTCCAAAGGTTTAGGGATCTCAGGGAGACATATTTGCATGTGTTGTCATCATTCCTGCCTGACACAGCACATGAAGACCCTGGAGTCCTCCTCTCAGCAGCCAAACACATGCAGAGGGCAAAGCTGCTGGGTAAGCAGATAAACAGGACCAGCCAAAGGTCCTGCACCTGCTACATCCATGGAATCTGAAGTGAGGGAAGGGAGGTTGCATAGAGCCAGGCACGAGGGAGCCATTCATTGCACCTCCCCTGCATCCCCTAATGCTCAGCATCAGGTAACTTAGGAAGAAAGCAGGTATGCTCATAAATAGCTGGGGGACAAGGGACTCTTCTCTCTGTTAGACTGACTCTCCCCAGCTCACACTGCAGACCCCACCAAGGACAGACATCCCACAAACCCAGCCTCCTGCCATCCAGAGGCAGAACCTGTTGGAGCCTTCCACTGCTCCTTTCCAGCCCATCTGCCCCATCCTTGGCATGGAAACCTGACACAGCAGGGAGGGAATGCGACCAGGCCATGTCCTGGCACAGAGCTGGGAAGCCCTCCCAGGCTGCCTGGTGCAGATAGAGCCTTATTGCTTCCAAGCAAGCTTGGAAACGAACTGGCAACCCTGAAGTAAAAAACCCCAGAGACCTTAACAAAAGCTATTGTGCTTTTAGACACGCACCAAAACGCAAGCCCTGGCATCCTTTCTCAGGTATGGATCAGCCTTGGGCCCCCCATTATTTTCCTTCCTCCTCTTCTTCTAGCTCTCAGAGTAAGAGCTGAATTACAGGCCCGTACCTGGAGAACGTGAATTTAGCCCTTGGCAATTACATCTGATAAACCTTGTCCTTACCTTGCAGAGAGCAATTCTGTGTTTCTGTATATTCTTCCCCACATCTCCCCTTTTCTTTCCCTCCCCCAATACACCAGCTGGAGGCTTGTGAGCAGGGTATTAGGGGATTTGCACTGCATGCTGCTAAATTTGATATGTCCTTTAACAGGAGACAAATGGTTCGCAAGGCTTAAAAAGTATCGACTTTTCTTTAACAATAAGCACTAATGGCCTTCAAATAATCAATATTTAAAGTCATTATGGGGTTACACATTATACTGTTAAAACCAAGCCTTTCACTTTAACCCCCTCATACCCTCCCAAGCAGAGAGCAGTGCTCCCCCCTCCCCAACTCTCTCCAAGCTCAAAAGGAAGGCTCAGAGCTGTGACTGGAGATGGGAGAGGGTCAGGAAATGCAGATTGAAACCGGCAAGGCATGGAAATAAATTCAGAACGGATGGAAGAGGGGGGAGAAAGAAAATAATGCATGAAAGCTCTGCTTGCTTCTGCTTTGCATTTGATAGGAAGAGACACTTCAAACCTGAGGTAATAGGCAAGCAGCACACAGCTCCTTGCTGTCTGCCATCCACAGACGCTGTCTGGGCCAGGAAGGGCTTGCTAAACAATAGTGTTTGGGATTTCCAGGCAAGAGACACACACTGACACTGCTCTGTAGTAGGCAGCAACGAGGCCTGGACACAGAGAGGGGCTGGTTTATGCTGCCAGGAGAAATCACCTCTTCAAATCCAAACTGGTGCTAAAACCACAGCAGTTAAATCAGGTCAAGCTCTTTGGCCTTGGCTCTGCACAACGTTCAGGCAGCTGGGACCTGGGAGGCATCCCCCCAGTGCAGCAAGGGGGATACAGCATTGACAGCAGACGTGAATGCTGGGGTGAGGAAAAGGAGGCTGGATGTGAAGCTGGGGTGGGGAAGAGGAGGAAAGAGAATGTGTTCAGAGAGGACAGCAGAACATGCCCAAGGAGCCAGGGGTGTAAAGGAAAGCATCCGTGATGCAGGGAGGGGAATTAGGTGGTGAAAGAAAAACAGCAGCAACTGCAGATGGGAAGCACACAGTCCAAAAACCCCTGCTGGCCATTCCAGGCACATCTTTGTACAGAGAAAGGCCCCTGGGTGATGCACAGTGTCAGCTTTCTGCAAGGGAAGGGTGATGGGTGCATCTTGGAGGCTCTACGGCTCCCACAGTAGCCAAAGGGCTCAGCTTCCCAGGACCTGGCAGATCAGGATGCTGATGGCATCTCAGGCAGGCAGCATTTCTTGCTCCTTGGCATTCCTCCTGCCTTCACCCTATAATTGTCTATGGTCATAGAAGATGAATTGTGCTTCTAATGCTTCTTACAGACAGCACCAGAGACTGTGGAATGCTATTGCCAAGGTACTTGCCTCAATACTTGCCCTTTCTCCAACTATAATGTGCCTTCTCCTCGACCTGTGAGAGGGGGGCAGGTTCTCTCACACAGACCCCATGCCATACATGTGAATGAGCATCATAACTGATGGATCACATTCAGCCTAAAAGCCTCCCCACACCAATCTCACTGTCAGGCAGCTCATGCAGCCTAGTCTGAGCACCCATGCAATAACTTCCATCTATAGGGTGTAAAAGTTTTTCCTTGAAGGAAGGTGAAGGAAATGTTCCCTGGGCTTCACACACACTAACCTGCTCTGTGACAAGCAGTCTGCTCCCTTCAAGAGTACTATCAGGAGCAAGTTCTGCAGCATCTATCTACCAGGAGCTGAACGCCTTGGGGAAGAACATGCCAGGCTAAAGGACCCTAGCAAAACCAAGTACATTGCCAACCCATTCTGGAGACAGGATCCAACAAGAAGGATCCAAGGAGTAGGATCCAAGCAACTCTGCAGGGCACAGCCACCTGCCATTTTTGCAGGAGACATGGCAGTCTGGAGATGGGAAGTACTCCAGGTTGGAGTAGTTACAGTAACACCTTTAAGTCGTACCCTTTCCTCTTCCAAGTCTTTTTATAACACTGAACTCAACAATCGTTTCAAACCAGCCACCAGGTCCTGGCTCTCTACAATCCAAGCCTGGATCAATCTAGAGAAGGCTCTAGGAAAGCAAAGCCATGAAAACAAATGGATTCTCAAGCCTGCAGCTTGACAAGACTCATCAGTTTTACTCTTTTCAACAGAGCAGGAAGCTGAAGCGAAGAGGTGAAGGGACCACTACTCCAACTAAAAGGACCATGGAACCTAGTCCAAGAAAACTCATATTCAGAGTGCCTGTGCACATATGGGCATCATCCTCTTCACAGGCAGCACCCTCCTGCCTTGTGCTTAGCATCACTAAACCCACCAGCCTGTTTATGAAGATGGATATTAACTAGTTGACAAATGTCTGACCATACCCATCTGCCCAAGTATTCCCTGACTTAGCTCCATCATGCACTTCTTCACACCTGGAAACATGGATATGCAATCCCCACTAACAGGCAAAGGTCCCTGCATCCCTGTCTTTGCAAAACCAGCAGCACTGTTCTGATAAATAGAACTGGATCACCAGGACTGGTTTCCCCCCCTTGCTTTGCCAGACATACAGGCTGGAGTCTAGAGAGCCTAATTATTCTTGCCCACAAAGCTGCTGCACTGGAGAGCTGACCTGATCTCCACAGATCTCCTGATAGGAAGCTGAAATGGAATTTTAACACCATGCCAAACAGTTTGCATCCCCCAGCATCTTGTATTATTGCTTCTGCTCCTGGGAAAGGAGATGCTGTAAATCTACTTACAGTTTGCCCATGTACGTGAGCCAGCCTCCTCCAGTGCCTTCTCCTCTGTCAGTGCCTACCAGAGCCCTTTAAAATTTCTCTGCCTTCATAATAAAGGTTTGATTTACCCTCTTGACAAAGACAACGGCAGCCAAGTATAAAACCCAAGGCTAACAGCAACAGTGAGAAAGGAAGGGAGAAGTTAACCCATGCAGTGCTTTACTGCTTTACAGTACATGGCCATGGCTTCTCCTGGCACGACCTGAAAATGCCTGTGGTGCTATGGCAAAACAGCAAGAAACAGTTTGCAGAGGACAGCTCCAACCTGGCCACGTCTGACTGGGAGCAGAGTGACCCTCGGTGACACTTAGGTGGCTGCACACTGGAGAAATAACACCCATGAGAACTAACGTCAAACAGATTGACCAAGTCATGACTATGGGGCATAGCTGTGGCTTCCCATTTCCCACCAGGACTCCCCAGCTCTGCTAAGTGAGGATTATCACACCTGAGAGCCTGGCCAAGCAGGTTGGCCACCCAGGGCCCTGTGAGACCCTCCCTGTGGGAGCAGATGACTGCAGAAAAACAGGCAGTCTGGTCTGCTATGCCTGGCAAAAGAAGGAATCATGGGATGCTCCCAGCCAGGCCCACCATGATGATGCTTATAAAACCACAGAATGGTTTGGGTTGTAAAGGGACCTTTAAAGACCAGGAGAGTAGGGTGCCCAGAGAAGCTGTGGCTGCCCCATCCCTGGCAGTGTTCAAGGCCAGGTTGGACACAGGGGCTTGGAGCA
>JBCJKH010041116.1:0-32954 GCA_039877255.1 Loriculus beryllinus | reverse complement strand
AAGATTTTGACAAATGTCAGTCACATATTGAAAATTCTGCAAATTCAAGATACCAATGCCATCATAGTTAGATACTTAATATTTTCTTATCACTCATAGACAAGCATTGTATAGGCAGTTTTACAACCAAACAGACTGTAATCCAAAGCATTATATGCATTTGTTTTCAAGTAGATATATAGTCAGAGAATGACATGGAAAATTCCAAGTTCTACTTTGCAAGTATTAATTCTATTTTTCTCTTGTAAAAGTTTTGTCTTTCTTTTTCTTTTACAAGCTAAGCCTCACATCAGAATTCTATTACAGCCTAACTAGGTATGAAAGTTTGCACGATAGCATAGCAGAGAGGTAACTGCATGCTGCAGGGGAAGAGGCTACACAGCGGAACTCACAGTTCCCTTGCTATCTCACCTGGAACCCAGCCCAACAGGGCAGTTCTAACGGGGCTCTGCAGTGCCTCTTTTCAGGCAAATGCTACTCTAAAACAACTCTGAATACATATTGACAGGAAGAATTTGATTTTCTGTAGGATGTAAAAATAGGAATGTGATTTCCAAGTGCGCAAGAGTAATAAAACAGTCTTATTACATTTAATATTTGCAAAAGAGTACAGTTAATTTTATTGGAGGCTTCCTTAAACTTAATTTTGCTTATTTAAAACTGACACTAAGAAAAACTGCATATATAGCACAGTGACCAGAAGATTCTGCTCATGAAAACGATGAGGCAGTCAGTGCAGAGTGAAGATGTAGAGTTTTGCAACAGAAATAGTGAGATTGGCAGGAAAGAAACATGGAAGGAAAGCCACCAGAAGAAACACCAGAGCAATTCTTAGAAAGATGTCTGGTACTGGTAATGAAGACCATCAGTTCTAAGCCAGTGCTCCCTGCAATGAAGCTGAGGACGGGGTTGTTCTTCACATCCCACATGCCTGTACTCTTGTAAGACCACTGCACAAGCAACTCAGCAGCAGAAGACCCTGCATCCTAGCAGCATGAGGTTGCAGCATACCACACACCACTCCTCTTTGTGGTAGCTCAACAAAATAACAGACTACTGATATATTTGTCAAGCATACTCTAAAGTAAACCAGCTAATGGGCAGCAACAGGTTACACAGAGTAATTCTTCTAGGACATGAGAATGCAGTCACCAGCTGGTGTCTCATTAACATTTGCCATCCTAATGTATACGAGAGATCATACTTCTGCCTTCTAAAAGGTTAGGCTTTACTCACTGAATCTGCAATCCACAGTTTTATCCTCTGTTTTACACAGTTCATTACAGATAGTGGTATTTCCCCAGTGCAAGTGTAAAAAAGACAAAGCACGGCACCCTTAAATTGCGTATCCTAACAGGAACAAATCTGTTGTAGCCACGCAGATGGGCAGAACTGAACATATCTTTCTACTTCTGGCATCACCAGAGAGCAAGCATCATTTTGGATGCAGACTGCAATTCAAGGAGGATTTCATATAGAATGGCTACAGTTAACTTGCAACTCACTGCTCAAGAAATTAATGTTGTTTACATTTGTGTGGGCAACATTCAGCATAGCACAGGATGAAAAATATAAAGCAGTTCTGGCAAGGAAGATGTTAATGAAAAGTATAGTGTTTAAAAGGATTTTAACAAAGAAGTCATGTGTAAACTTTATTTCTGTAAAATAAACTCACCCAAGGACAAGGATTTAGCCTGTTTTAGTGTAGCTCAAGGATAATCTGTTTCAATGTATTATTCTGTCACTACATATTGGTGGATTGATCACATCTTGAGTTGAGCTTTACTTGCCAGTGAGCACAAAGTAACCTGTCTGATTGGTTTCACTAGCATACTGCCACCAACCACTAACTAGATCTGATCAATACCCCCTACAGTGTAATCGCTTCTGTATTTATTGCACTCTAGACTTCAGAAGTGACAAATCAGTGTCAGCACTCTTTAGCAGTGATGGCTGAAGGGGTGCACAAAAATCAAAGCCTCTGTCCATACAGGCATGCAAGGGAGATTTGATTTGGCCAGTGAAGTTTTGCAGGACCAGCTTTTTGTTACTACTACTAGACTAAAAATACCTCTTATAATAAGCCTAGTTAATTATAGTATGTCATAAACATATAGTCAGAACCACATGAAAAAATGCTTTATTAATACAATATACCGCCATCATGTATTTCATAACTATTTTCTGTCAAAATGGATCAAAATGCTAGCTAACAGGCTGCATTTGATGACAATTATGAAAAGGTGATGCTAGTGAAAAGGGAGACTGAGAAAGTAAACAGTTATTTAGCTGCCAAGCTTCTTGGCATTCATCTGAGGAATCTCAAACTTGATCTCCTACAAGAATTGGATTCTTATAGAGGAACTGTATCTTGAAATAGGCTTTCCTTTGCCTAGCCGATGCTAGTCAGAAGCTTGAGGTGGTTGTTATTTTGACTTACAGAATGTGAGGGAGGGAAAGAGAGCAGCTTTCCTGAAGCTACACTAAATCATAACGGAGCTACTGCTCTGAGTGAAGCAATAGTCAGCTTTGTTGAAAAAGAGCTTTGGTGACCTGATTGAAACACCTTCAGTTGAGTGAAATTCCAAAGCTGAGTGTTTCACAGTGTTTCACATATCTGGCTTGGGAAAGATTTTGTCAGGAATGCTTTTTTTTTTCTTCTTTTTTTTTTTTTTTTTTTCTTTTTCCCTTTAAATTTCTCCTCCAAGAGTGATAGAAAAAGATTCTTTCAAAACACCAAAGCTTCACTGCCATGGGAGGGTCTCACATGAAGATTCCTGTGGAAATGACTACAAAAAGTACAGTAAAGTCTAAGATGGAGAAAAGGTGGTGAAAAAATAAAAACTTTCTTTCCTCCAGGATAAGTCCACAGTCTCGTTGTAGCAAGTATCAGTATTAAAATGTAATACTAAATGTGGTTTTCAAGTAGGGACTGTACAAGAGCCACCAGAGTGGGATATAATATCTTGCAGATTCAAAGGGTACTGATGAACATTCATTCGGCTCACACATGGAGAAGTGGCACTTGTCTGGTCAATGAAAATGCTCTACCTAATAGCTCCCCATGGAGAGTTATGAGTCCCTTTGGGGATAGCAATAGCGCAGCTCTGCATGATCCCATTTGTGTTTAGGACCAAAACTAGTTAGGGGTACTTGCAATTCAGGAATTGAATTTCATGAGACTACCTTGTGAGAGAAACGAGTTGAAGAAATTTGAAACTATGCTTGGAAAAGACATAGAGAAATCTCAATTAAAAAAAAAAATCCCCAAATCAAACTAATCAGCACACCTATAAAAGACTTAAATGAGCTTCTTTAAAAGTGCAATTATACTCTTTTTTAATAAGATTAATTTAATTTTGATTAACATGAGATTCCCAATTAATTTTTTTCTAACGTCTTTTCAAAACCAAATCACCACAGGCCTCACATCACCCTAATATGATCAATAAGGTGGATTTTTCTTACTAGACACTCAGTAGGTTTCATCTGCCCTCAAAAGAGAAGGGTGACACTGATATTTATGACTGCAGCCATAAACACTACAGTGGTTAGTAGCATCATTTAAAGGAAACTGGACTTAATTTAAAAGAGCTGGCAGCAGTGTGAAGCACACAGATAAAGATCCACAGCACTGGAATCAATGAACTCTGATTCTCTTATAACATTCAAACCAAGCATGCCCACAGTCCAGCTAGCCGACACCACAGTGTCCCCATCTACCCAGCTACACACTGATGTTTTAAAAGGATTATGTGGCAATAAATCACAAGGTACCTGACAAGCTCATGAAGGTAGCTACTGACTACTAATTGTGTCATCATAACAAAACTGGTTTTAGAATCAATTACATTATTAACAACCACAAATTTGAAAAAAGAAGTTCAGGCAGAGTTTAATTGATCTTTACTGTCTCCCTTATCTCCTCAACTGATTTCTGTGGAAGCCTTTACAGGCTTTTGCATTCTGCTCTCTGGCAACTGAAACCACTTGTATTCCCTCCTAGTTTTTGATTATGCCTCCAGGAATGAGTGAAAATATAAAATACCCAGTTCAGCTGTAGCATATTGAACAACAAAACCAGTGCAATTACATAGGCTTTGTCCTTACAAGAATCATACTTTTATGTACATTTCTTTTCCTGAACCAATCTTAAGAAAAAAAAAAAAAGAAAAAGAAGGAAGAGAAATAACATAAGGATTCATAGAAAACTGCTGATGGAAAAAAATACCCACCAACACACCATTAGCTATTGCATCTTATGTTTTCAAATAAAACATGCTGCGTAGAAGTGATTGCCTTGGAAGTTATTAGTACATTTGAATGCAAACTACCAAACCATGAAAAATGAGGCATCCATTTGCTATAAAAATAAATTAGGAAGCAATGCTTTGCTGGCAAAACCATTTGAGTACCACAGTTCATAGCTATTCATGGTACCATTAACAGATATTTTTGCTTGTACTGTGAGCAGCCTTATAATATTGTTGTATTCAGCAGTACTTTATATTTAAAGTGAGTGCAAGCAACTTTGTTTTAGAATATAATAGAATCTTGCCTGATGTAGAGATCCCATGGGAAATTATACAATAATGTTACCTACATAACTAATTTTCTTCTTATAAAATCATGATTCCCACTACACTTTTAGAGCTATTCCAAGTATTGTTTAACATCACAATTTCCATGTTAATATCTCAATAAATCACAAAAATACAATACTTCATAGGAAAAGTGAGTCACACCTATGGGAACATAAGTTTTCCTTTTTAAATTAAAAGGGGAATAAAACTGATGTTGAATGTACTGCATGTTGTTCAAGGGTAGTAGAAGTATCCAAGTGCTCCTAACAAAGCAAGGCTATGCACTGTATGCACACCCTCCCCAAGATATTGTGCAATGATGCTTAAATATTTAACTCTGTGCCAGCAGAACTGGGGAGATGGTTTAAAATACACCTGTGGAAAAACAACTAAAGGCACTGTTCTTTCAGAGGTTACTCTGAATGAAAACCAAAGGCTTAACCACAGTGATCCTTCCAAGATTAAATGATTTGTTATAGTGACATTAGTTGTTTTTAAATGCAGATTATTTCAAATGTGTACTAGAACAACCAAAGGCATGTCATAACTCTGATGTTTATTAAAAATATTAAAATAATTTTGAAAAATCATGTAAGTGGTAAATTCCCTTCTCCTCCCCTTCAGAAAATACTTGATTTTCAGAAAGCCCAATACAGAAAAACAGAGCACAAGAACTGGCACTTTTGACATTCTATCTCCTCCCCTGTTCCCCACTTACAGCAATGAGTTTTCTTATATGCTACTGTGCTTCTGTGTATTCTCCAAAAGAGAAGCCTGGCTGTTGCACATGCTATACACAGCCCTGAGAGCTAGGTAGTCCAGTCAAAACAAGCTGACTTGCACTAGTTGAGAACTAGACTAATACAGAGCTATATAAGGCCTTGCAGTGAAGTCTTCTGAAGTTTATTCTGCATACACTCTATATTAACCAGATTCAATAATACAGAAAAAGAGTTTGATATGGCACTACTAAAAAAGTGAAGGTTTTGTATTTTGGCAGCTTCAATAAATCAATGTTTTCCAATCTGCCTTTAAAAAGAGACCAGTGTTGAAGTCAGTGTGTCCCAAGCAGCTTGACTCTTCCAGGCTGCAAGCACAGACGTGTGTTAACTATCACAGTGCTACACTAGGAAATTACTCCTGCAGCTGCATTCAGCCCATCTCTGTTTGCATCTGTATGCTACTTTTTTAGTATTAAATGAAAGTCTTGTGTGGGGGATTAATTGTCACCACATTGAGATTCATTTTGACTCTCATTGACTGCATGCAAATTCATACAGCATTATCTTTTCCCCTTTACACTACAGTTTCTCATCAATGTACTGTTCATCAGTGCTGTCTTCCAGCCAGAATCCAGTCGAGGTAGGCTTCAACTGCGTATGTAGAGGAAAGAAGTAAAGCAAATATGTTTAAAAGTTGTGGAAGATAATATCCATGCAATTTATTTAGCTTTTATTTTAGTTTTGTTCAAGATAGTTTTCTGCCTTGCCTACTCTGCTGATCACTTCTGTGCTAGAATACACAAACCAAACACAGCTATCTTGTTAAATGCTTTCAGCAGGACACCATTTTGCCCTTTCTGGTCATGAGAAATAGCAGCCAAACACCAATTAAAATGTTCCTGGTTCATGCTTGAGGGAGCGAAAAATAATTTGAGAGTTTTGCCATTTGTATTCTACTCTCTTTTTTTTTTGTATGCTTTTCAATACAATTTTTCTAAACATTTGACGAAATAGAGGAAGAAAACCAAAAAATATCTTTCCAGAGCAAACACTTCTGATGAAACTCTTTATTTGTGAATTCTTGATTATCCACAAACAAAAACCTGTTTCTTTTTAAATTAACAATCAGAAGCCATAAATAATAGCCGTTATCTATTTCCACAGTAAGAAAAAAATGCTCAAATTAGTATGATAATTATGGCTAAACATTAGAGCTGGGTGACTAATGATATGGACGGGGAGAAAGAGCTGGTCTTTAACAGATGCATTATTCCTTGGATTGCATTTCTTGCCATTTTCCTAAACCGGTCCTGTCTATTTCTCGGTAATGATCTTCTTCAAACTACTGCATGACTTTGAAAGGGTATTCTATTATTAATCTCTCCTTAAAATGAGACAATGAACAAGAATTATCAGCTGAAAATGGATGACAAATAAATTCACCCCAAGTTATAAACAAGGAAGAACAAATTCTACCTAAGGTGCTGGAAATATATTACTTTAAAACAACTTGTAGAAATTGTACTTTACAAAATTAAGAAAAGTAAATGTGTTATGTTTATGAAACAGAGGTCGTATGAAAATAGACATTATTTATCTGAAGATGGCCAGCAAGGGTCTCTGGCTGTAGACGGAAATGGACACTAAGAAACAGGTGAAGCTTGGAGGAAACACACAATGACACTTCTCCCAGATCCATCTCTTGGCATTTTGTAGCTTCTTGAAAATTGTGTTTTATAACCTTCAGTGGATTTTTCCTTTTGACTTACAGCAGTTTCTTTTTGATCATGTGTGTCTTTATCATCAAAAAACTTGACAGAACTTCCCAGCTCAGGATGGACTTCCTTTTTCTTGTTTTGAACTTGTCCTTAATGCCTTCATTGAGGAAGTGTTTTGGAAGAGATGGGGAATGACTGTTTTCTCTTCTGCCTGTAACTATACCGTCTCTGAGTTACTTTTCCTGCCTGAAGAAAACTTAGGTTGTATACTTGCTTCTTGTAGACAAGCTGCTTCATACTTTTGATCATCTTTGCTGACCCTCTCTGAAATATTTTGAGTTTTTAATGTATCTTCTTTCTTAGACAGAGACCAATGCTCGCACACTACAATGGTTCCAAGCACACACTTATCTTGCACAGTACCAGAAGGAAGTTTTGTATTTTGTTCATTATTTCGCTCCTGATAATTCTTAACATTCATTTTTTTTTTTTTTTTGACTACTGAATGCCAAGCTGACATTCATCTCACTATCTCATTCCCAAGTGGTAACGGTTCAATTGTTCAAGAGGATTGCCACTGACAGCTACCCTACACAACAGACCGTTTACTCCTCTCCAGTGCTTTCCTACTGGGAGCAGAAAGGATGTGGCTGCTGCTAGTGGGAGGAGGAGAAGCAGAGGCAGGACATTGCCCTGGCAGACCAAGGCACAATACTACATTCCTAAGCCCCAGCAAGTCAAGGTTATGTCCTGGACCTCTTCTGCCCTCCCTCTATGTCATCAGCCATAGGGCTGATGACAAGGGTATCTACAGTGTAGGTCAACAGTCCACCTGGGACAAGCAAGAAGAAAGCCAGGTCTGGAGGGGAAAGGGCACAAGAATACAGCTCTAGGTGCCTAGGGCTGAGCCTTCATGGAGCTCCTAGCCCCGGCAGAGGCTGTGTGAATGGGGGTCTCCAGTGCAGCTTTTAGTGCATGCTAGTGCAGTTGGGACCCTGATAAGCTAAAGCAGTTATTCTACACAGGGAGCTCTTATTCCATGGCTGCTTAAATTCTTAATGACATTTTGTCAAGGAATTTTGTCCAAATGCTTTGTAGTTACCCAAGCAGAGTGTATCAGCGTTTGTAGGCTCAGCAGTGCCCTGAAAGAACCCCGTAAGGTCTGTGAAGCATAATTTCTCTTTCTATAAACTGTTCTAAGAACTCTTCTCCACACATATTTACCCATATGAATACTAATTAAGTTGCTGCATATTATACAGTGTCAGGTTAATGCATGTTGATACATATCAATGATGGGTGTTAGGCTTACTTGCTTCTTTTTTGATGCTATGAAAGAGCTTGATGTCATACACACCAGCTGAGAGATTTTTTTAAATTACAAAAGTTTTGGGTTTTTTTTTATTATGGTAAAACAGCTTCTTAACTAATTATAGCTGAACTTTCCCGTGAAACCAGAAGACTTAGGTTGGTGACTGAGGTGCAGCCACAGTGGAGTCAGAGAACCGGGGAACTGCAAGGACTCCAACCTGCTAACACACTGCAGGGACAGATTTAAGATGTCTTCCTCTTCTGTCTCCCTGTATGCCTTGATCTGTGTATTCCAGCAGAATAAGTGTTCAGCAGATTGAGTATCTATGAAATATTTCCTATAAAACTGCTTTCTGCAAATTTCCTGGAGGTCACAAATATTACATGACAGAACTATGTAAACAGCTCAGATCTCTTGACTGAAAGTGTAACAGCTTGACAATATGATCAACTTTCATCTGTACTTTGCTTTTCATACATTGTATTTCTTCACTGAATTAACTGGAGGAACAGCAGACCATATAATAATAACTTTTACAAAATCCGTCAGTCAAACTAAACCAATAACAATATAAAACTGCAAATAATTAAACAAACCCCCTAATTTAGAGGATCTCTAATACTATCATACAACAGATTTCACTTCCTCTATTTTACCGAGTTTTTGCAGCTTCTTGGTTGGAATTGGGCTGTTTTAATTCAACCACGTATATTGGTTCTTATTTAGTAAAAGAAAGCAACACATAACTGATAATGTTAGATACAGAAGTAACACAAAACAAGATCAGTAATGTTTGCTACACCAGAAACCTTAAGATATAAATAAACGTGCTTTTTAAAACTCCCTAAACGTCAGCAAATGTGTATTTATCATACATCTGAGGTTAGTACACTTACAGTATTAACAGTGGTAAAACTTAGAGAATTCAAACCTATATATACTAACATGGATCACATTATTTAAATTATATTTACAAATATTTTAAGAGAAAAAATGCAACTTTATTGAAAAAACTTAAGTAGAGAGATGCTATTTCTGCTCTACGCTGGCTCCAGGTTTACTTCCATTTCCTATGGAAATTGTCTGAAACAGTATGACCATGCATCTATATAATCAAACTAATTAGAACTGAACCTCCTCATAAAAATCTTTCCCTCTATGAAGTAGTCCAAGTAGCAACTATTATTTGGGGAAAAAGAAGTGAAAAATAAAAAATGCCTGCATCAGAACCTAGGTGATTTTTTGGCATTAGTTTTCATCTTTTTGCATGTTTCAAAATGGCCATAAACCAGTGATATAACAAGAAAATAAAAATAAGCCAGGAACCTCAGTTTGTGACAGCATAAAAGAAACAGAAACACAATAGAGTACTTGGGCAGATTTTGTTTACCTTTATTTACACTTGACCACAAAATTGTTCAGGATTAGAAATGCAAGAAGCCTACATACACACAAAAGGGAGGATATACTTGAAATAGAATGAGAACCTTTTCACTTGAGCCAAGTGAATACCACTATTACTGTTAAACAAATGTCAAAAGTTAAGTTGCAATTTTTCACTCCAGATTTATAACCTCAAATCACAGTTTCTCCTCTGTTCTGGGAACTAGGTATTCTCTTGCTATTGGCTTTTTCTTGTTATTTTTTCTTCTTATTGTTTTCTTTATGTCATTAAACCGCACTTCGGTATGTCTATCACTTCTTAATACCCCAAAATTTCATCTTGCATTCTCCAATTCTTTCCTCTACCTACATGCAGGGCCTCCCTCCAGCCATCCTGCGACATGCTTGCTGGTTTGTCTAGTTAGACTACTTATTGCACCCTTGTATCTTTTCACTCCTCCGACAGCTGCATTCTCTGGCAGTTACATCTTTCAACATATAGGTAGTGTTTGCAGAAAAGTCTTTGGTTGATCTTCTGAATTGAACAACAGGATATTTTCTTGCTCTGCACATTTGAATCTCAGATAACAAACTCAGCTAGTTACCTATTTCTTTCATAAGCAAGATTGGGATTACCTAGTTTTACAAAGCGTAAGCCACTTGTGAAGGAGACCACTACTCCAGGACCCCAGACAAAGCAACACTGATTTGCATTTTGTCTAATTTAACCTAGCATGGTTCCATGTTAAACCTGTTTCTTTGGAATGGAGCTTGCATAATTCCTGTTGGTCAACTCTTGCTCAAAGTATCTCCTCCTCTGATCCTGCCTAAAAATAGAGATGTAAAGCTAAACTGTGCCTCAATATTTTTCTGAAGTATTGGATGAGAAACAGTACCCTGGTTGCCCTGCATGAACCAACAGGTTCTAATTGCCATGATCAGCTATACCATTCCTCTCAGTAATTCTCCTCAGGATGCAGCTGCCTGTGTTCGAGGTCTGCTCTGACATGGTACAGTTCTATAGACTTGGACCAGACTCTGTAGAAACAGCTATATTTGTTTCCCCATCCACTGACTCAAGAATTGGGTTTAAGTTTGGACTGATCTATGTTGTAGCTATGCCTGTGCCAGCCTGGTACCTGGCTGATCTTGATCTTGCCCTGATGTCTTGATGTCTTGATCTGGTCTTAGATGTGCTTTATCAGTATGAGCTAATCTGGCAATCACTGGACTGTGGCTGACCCTGGTTACTGTCACTGAACCTGCTCTGCCTGCCTTACTTTCTTGGGGCCTGCACCCTTTGAAGGACTGGATCCCTCAGCTTCCCATCCACTGACTTCTGACACTTGCTGCTCCTTGAGACTGACTTGAGCAACCAAGGAATCCCCCTTGGGTTCTTTTGGGGAGCATATCGTAGAATTGCACTCCATTGCCAGAAAGGAAAGCAATCAAGAACAATAAATAGCTTTTACACACTTGATATTTGTATGAATCAGTGAAAAACTAAAACATAGCTGTAATTCTGTGGGGCTTAAAAAAAATAAAATCCACAAACAAAAAAAAACAAACAAACAAACCCAAAACCAAAGCAAAATGAAACCCTGTAGGGAGTCATTTGAGAAACTGAGGATAAAAGAAGTATTTCTATGAAACAGTCTTCATATCATTAGCTATGTTTTCTTTTCTCCCAGCAGATGGCATTAATGATGTGTGCTCTACCTGCATCTGTCTTTGATGACCATCAGGATCTGTAAGCTGTTCTGCCCTTTGACTTTCTGCTGCTTTATATTAGAGCAAATTCACACATGTGCCAAACAGAAAGCATTCCTCTACCAGCTTCTTTCAAGGTGAAATCCAAGTTGAATAGGTGGGGCATATTCTTTGAAAAACTACCCCTTTTTCTAGAACACACTACTATTCTATTAGAAGGAAAGACTGAGAAAGGGAAAAGAAAGGAAGAAGGTGGAAGAGGAAGAGAAAGGAAAGAAATAGCCTTTCCATGTGCATATTTTACATCTCAATTGATACAAAACTTTCTCCAGCTTCTAGATGAATGCCTAGATGAATGTTAGAGAATATAACTTTTCCCTAAATACAAACTTAAGAGCTATCATGTTGATAAGTATATATGCAATATAGAATTCAGGAGTAAGAATTTCTTTGCAACATACTAATCTGGATCTAATAAAAGACAGTAGTGTGGTTTCATTTAATAACCACAATTCAAAGCCAACCATCACCTCCCAAATTATTTTTAGATTGTCATTTTTGTAAACATCATTATCAGCCTTCATTTCAGCTGCTGTCTTGGTTGAACATGCTATGCTTGCAATCACTCATTTGTACAGTGTAGCATTCTGGAATTTATTGCTACAGATTTGCTCTTGGCTGATGATGTAAGAAACTGATTCTTCTGTAATCAACATAAAAGATAAACTAAAAATGTTCATGTAGTATGCTACGCAGGCTGTAGGGGAGGAAAATCTAATATCGTAATCATTTACATTGCTATTCAGGTGTTAATTGAAGTTTTAAATAAACTTTTCAAGATAGGTTAGAACATTTTGTTCCTATATTTTTAGAGTCACAGAATCATAGAATAGTTAAGGTTGGAAAGGATCATCCAGTTCCAGCTCCCTGCCATGGGCAGAGATGCCTCACACTAGGCCATGTCACCCAAGGCTCTGTCCAGCCTGGCCTTGAACACTGTCAGGGATGGAGCATTTACCACTTCTTTTGGCAACCTGTTCCAATGCCTCACCACCCTGACAGTAAAGAACTTCTTCCTTCTATCTAACTTGAACTTCCCCTGTTTCAGTTTAAACCCATTATCCCTTGTCATATTGCTACTATTATAATAGTGTATGATCTGAAATCTTAGCATTCTATATTTAATAGCTTGGAATTCCTTTGAATCACAATGCCTATGATGACAGAAAAAAAGATCACCTAAATTCTACTGATTACTATAGGCATAGAGGAGTCTGGTTCTGCTTGCACCAATCTTACTAGCCCTTAACATTTCAAATTCTTTTAAGGTGTCTGAATCAGGGCTTCTCCTTTATTTTCATTGGAAACAATACAGATGCAATATTGTTGCAAATAATCTGTGCCTAAATGTAACTCTGTTGCTGTTGTATCCAGGTCTTTCTCCTGCTTAAAAATCTAACAATAGCAGGTGATTAAACATTTATTATATCACTGAAATCACAACACTACATTCCAAGCTCTACTGGTATTTCCCTGCTAAATCCCAATTTTCAGGGGTTTTATTACTCCATTATCTTATATCTCACTGGATTATGTCTGAAACATAATTAGTTCAGTTTTTATTGATAGCGTTTACTTATTAGCAGGTCCCCAGTTTCTCCTATAGAGTTAGTGAATAAAGAAAGAAGCTACAGCCAGGGAACTCAAAAAAGAAAACATTTTAAAAACAAAACTTAATTGAAGTAGCATAGAAGATTATTCAGAATGTCCTTAAGAAGGCCTTATGTTTTGGTTTTTTTTCTTTTTCATTTTTGGGGAGGAAAGATATAAAATGAAGTGTGATTGCAAAGTCCTGTGCTAGTGGAGTATCTCTAGAGCCTCTGGTAGAAGGTTCACAGCTGTCACCATCCTAGCATAAATGTTAGGCCAACTGGGATCACCTTTTCCTGGGAAAAGCAGACATAATTTCTCAGAAGATGTGATGCACTAAGTGATTTGTGATTCCTGTAACAAGCTAGTATTAATCTAAACTGAAGCAACTTATGGATAAAAAAATGTGCATTTGCTTTAAACATACTATTTACTTCCCCATAAAACATGACAACAAATACATGTTGGATCAAAATAAATGCAACTGATCAGATTCACACCTATAAAATACAAAATCTGTCATGTAAATAGAGCTTTAATGCTATAGAAGTGACTTTTTTTCTTTTAGCAGTGTAAATACTTATGCATGTTGCCAATAATGAGGGAGCACAACATTCAAGACCTTCTTTAAGTCCCAAATGAGAATGAGTTTGGACGCAGCCTAAAGCACAGCAGGAGGTGGACTGTATTATCCAATGAAGCAATAAGATCTGGTTTAGAATGGTCTTCTAGAGCAGGTTTAGTCTGGACAGAAGCAGGCTTCGTTAAGTCAAAGGTGCGGTTTGTTGTGGAATAGAGGGAGAAATGGTAAAACTACAGCAGTGCCAAGGCCTCTACATAGTAGTTGCATTTTTTAGGAGTTCTTATTACTTTCGGATTAAAATACCTATAATGTTAGGCTATGTTTGGCTTTTCTTAGTCCTCAGAGAGCTGTGAATTTTCAGCACTCTTCAGAAGGTAGCAAACAGGTGCGGTGACTGATGCTGCTTAAACTATTACAATTCATTCTTTATAGCAAAATGAGTTAAAATATAATTAATGCATTTTAGACGTTTTCTTCTTTTTAGAGTCTGCCGCTGCTACAGCGATGTTTTAGTTCCTGTACCAGCAGTAAAGATTAAAGCACTCTTCTGAAGATGCTCAAAATAGAAGAAATCAGAACAAAAAAATACATTTCAGACAGGAAAATGTACTTACAGAGCAGAATTTCATCACACCAAGGCATATATTTCTTCTTGCAAACAGATTAGGAAAAGGATAGAGAGAAAGCATCATTGTTCATGAAGAAGTTTATCAGAATTGCTATAACACAGCTTACAAAAAAAATTCAAAATATGGCTTAATGCCCATAGGTAATGCACAATATCCAATGGTTGTATAGGGGATTGTCCTAAAAAGAAAAATTAGAACAAACTACATTTTATTAACCAATTTTAAGTTAATTGCAACACAGAAGACATCTTGAAAGCTCTGTATGCATGCCAATAGATTCTGCTTTTCGATACTGCTGTAAACATGAGGAAGAAAATGTCTCCTTCCCTTAATAAGACTCACAGATTTCTAAATACAGTGCTGAGGAAGAAAAACTGGGAGGAATCCATAAAATTTTTAAGTTCTGCAAGCAGCCCAACAGATGAATGGAATTTATGCAGAATAGATGTAGTTACATTGTTGCAGTGTTCTACATTCTCACAAAGGTTTTTTTTTCTCATTTGAATTCATAAATGAATCCTGTATTTACGTAAGCAAGCACAAACCCACCACTTTCCCAAAATCAAACTAAACCCAGCTGCAAATTTTGACCACACACTGCCATATGCTAGTATTCCACCCGTCTTACATCTGAATACCTAATATCTCCCTCTGAGCACTATTCTGCAGCACTATTCTGCATCTTTTCAAATTGATCTTACTACAAGTATTTTCCTCAATAGCTATCAAATTGTTTTGTACCATGCTATGCTGAGTAGTTACGAGTCTTCACAGACTCCAGCTTTTTCTGTGTCTTTTTTTATTACAAAATGGAAACATATGGCTCAGTTTCAAGTGGCTAATTGACAATATCTTAAAGTGCTGTTAAGAGTTTCAATTGTATGTAGAACATCTAATAATATGATTGAATTTTATTTAAGGCTAGAAAGTACTTCAGAAGTCAACAGATGGCAGCAGATATACTTTAGAGAAAAAAAGAGTAATTACTTGTATTACTTTTACAAGGTTGCCTTCTGCTTATTGAAGTAGAGTTTGAATGTAGGGGTTGGAATGCAGTGAAGACAAATTCACCAGTAGAAAAAGACTAACAGTAAATGGTTTTGTTTTGTTCATCAAGATAATTTCAGTTAATTACAAATGTGTTTCATGCAAGACATACATCTATCATAATCCGATTGCTATATATAAGCACAAAACTACACTACATACCGTATGCTGCAAAAGAAATTGCCTTAGCAAACAGAAAAGGCTTTTCATACAGCTTCCATACAATTGAATTATATGCAGATGAGGTTACTACTGTTGAAGGAGTAGGCATTCTAGTATATAAAATGTAATTTTATCATTTAGATCTTAATTATCCTCTAGAGGATTTTAGTATCTATAAACAATAATAAATATTAATCAATTCTTTTAATTGGGATGATCGCTACCTCGGATAACCAGCGGTCTGAGAGATTTTGTTGTAGCAGAAGAGATGAGCTTTACTAGGTAGCTGATGACAGAACTGAGATCAAAGTAATTTCCAAGAAAATGACAGTAACAAAAAAAAGAGCAGTCCTCAACAGAAAGATGCTCCTTCTTCTCCTACTTCTTTCCAAAATAACTCTATAGTCTCTCTTACCTTAAGTGTTTCAATCTAAGGTGTCTCTCTCACTGTTTTACAACAAGAAGGGAGCTTGAGATGATAACTTGCCACCAGTTAGGCCTTCAGGAGTAAGCATGACTGCTCAGTACGTTGTTTATTTTGCTCAACTACCACACCAAAATCAGACAAATTGACAACTAGATTGCTTACTGCTGACATCTCCCTCTTATTTTGAAGGAGGTGAAAACAACACACCACAATCTTCCATAATGTCCCAGAGGAGATATTCTTCCTGGTCAAATTTCCAGAACAGAAATTGTGACAGTTGGAGAGGACAAAGTAATCCCCAAACAAGAAGATTAGAGCACAGGAGGCTGCTATGCTTTTGTGTGGCATTATCTTGTCATTCTCTTTGTCCAGGGCTCTCTCTGGATGCACATGAGTTACTTGTCCACGTTAGGGGTGGGTGGGAGGAAGAGATGGATTTCAGTTCCCAAATTCTGGTTCAGAGATGCAAAGACCTATCTTTCTCCCAGCTTCAGTTTGGATTGTTAAATAGGTGCAATATAGCTGAAATAAGAAATCGTATATTGCATTCTCAGCTTTACAATTTACACAGCCCATAACAAACAACTGCTATTATGAGAGATAGAGGCCAATGATGCAATATATTTATCCTGGAATTTAAATAATGAAGATACTCTATATTAATGTCAAATCACTAAACTGTAGAGTCTGAGACATTTTTCTTTTTAAGACATAGAAACAGAAATATTGAATTATAAGCAAGTTTCTAGTTCTGTTGCAGAATATCAAATTCTTTTGATGAATCTGGCACCTTAGTTGTATTGCCTTTCCATCTTTTGGAAGCATCTTTTCAGGAAATATAAGCAAATATTGCTTTATAAATCTTCAATCACATTTTACTAATCTAAATATAGGTATTGTTAGAAGTTTTTAGAGAATAATATAAATTTTATATGGAAAGGAAGGATCTTTTTCTTGTCTTGTAATGGAAGAACATTATTACTGATAAAAATAAAAAATATTTATGTTCTTACAGTTATTTCAGACATTTTATCTGTGATTCTTTTCATAACCACTCTAAATCACAAGCCATTTTAGCTTTTAAAATTAATGCTTTAATATAGTAGTGGAGAGAACAAATCACTGTTTGAGAGATGTGTTGCTCCAATCATAGTTTAGTAATATTAACAGAAAACTCCTTTATAAAAAAAAGTGTGTTTCATTATAAGGAAAGAAAAAAATCAGTATGTTCTTTGAAATGCTCCTTGAATTCAAGGTGTGCTGTGAGCAAAGTATTACATATAGCCCCAGCTCATGCATATATTTCCAAATTGCCATCTGGTGTACCTATATTATGCATTTGTATAATAACATGCATAGCTATTATTGTTTTAAAATATAAGTTATGATAGCTAAATAAAGTATATCATAGCTGGCAACTCATTTTTCCAATAGCTTTTGAATACGCATGTTTATATTATCTTAACACCAGTTTCATCGATTTCATTCCTCTTTTAGAGGTTCAGTTGAACATTCATCTGATACTGGGATTCGCCGCCATTCTGTTACCCTTATAATAAAGGTAATGCATATCAAAAAGGCAAAAAATATAATCAAGTGACTCTCCTCAACTATACAAACTCATATCAATTCACTGAACCTTGACTCGACACAAACTACAGCACCCTTTCAATATTGGAGTGTATTTTTTCTTCTAAGACTTTGGTGAAGGGGCAACAAAATTTACAGGGCAAAATGGACTGAATTCCTGATCAGAGAGGATCTAAAATAGTGGAAGGAATTCAAGCTACCTCAATAGTGCATGTTGACCATCCTCCATTGCACACACATAGAGGACATAAGTCCATGATGTGCTTTTAATATTTTTTTTTAAGCAAATCTTCAATAGTATAGATACAAGTCTTAGTAGGTGCATAGAGAGATTACCGATAAAATTAAAAATCAAATTACATATCCTTTTTTATCTTCATTCAATTCTAGTATTCTTAAAAAAAAAAAAGTAGTTCACTTTTATTTAGAGTATGAGCACTGTGTGCCATTGAGAATGTGCATATAATTGCATATGCAGAAGAGACAGTAAAATGCCATAGCTGAAACTAGGGGAATCATGAAGGTATTTAGCTGTAGTTGTTGTTCAAACACACATTTTGTTGTGTAACATTATATAAAATAATACTATGACTTTCATTTTAAAATTACAAAACTTAGACTGTAATTAAGGCAATGTTTTGACTTCCCAGTTTCTCACGATCCAAACAAACCAATGCATAGATTCCCACACGTATTAAAGCAAATTCAATTGTGTGTCAGCAGAAAGAAACCCGAGACTGAATTCAGTCTCTCAGCTTTTCCTCTGTAGCATTTTTAAGCTAATAAAACTTGTGTCTGTACTAGAAGGTCCCAGGCTCTGTACTGGCCTGACAGGGCAGGATCTCAAGACCTTGCCTGGCCTTGCTGTGGCCTGAGCTATGCTGTCATTCAACTGTTAGGCCATTTATTGCTCACTGACTGTATGCTTGTACTTCACTCTGGGAAGACCAGATGTGCTCCCAGATGCAGCTCCAGCAGACATGAGGCCAGGGGAGGCTTTCCTGAGCTTTACAGGGCATGAGTGAGGAGAGAGCAAAAAGTGATATCAGACTATAAAAATGCAAATGGAGCTTGTGCCTTGGGGAAGGGGTTGGTCAGTGTTTGTACTGTGTGTTCTTAGTGAAGACTGGGATGTTGATAACCTGCTGTGAATTTTTTGCTCCCTCTCTGAGAATGACTGGTGCTCCTGACCATAGATGCCAGAGGACTGTTGGAAGGGTGAGTGTTGACAACAGAGAACAAGGGTAGTCACCAGTCATTTTTCTTCTATAATAATTTTAAGAGTATTATTAATGAGGCTTTTTGATATTAATTTGAATTGTGAGTGTTAATATTATTGTAATTGAATTAGGAATATTTTGCTGTTAGATTTTGATTAGATTATGAAGATTTTGATTTGCTTTATGGTAAATTCTTGGCTCTATATATGCTTTGTTCCCTTTTGGCTGCAAGACTTTGAGTGTAATGCTTCCTTATGATGGAGAATATAAAAAGGAAATCTCAATTCAGATAGAGCTGAAGTGAAAAAGGTTCACATTTACTATTCTTCTTTCATACCCCTTATTTATTTTTCCAGTAATGAAACGCATGGAGATTGACTGTTTCAGTAGGAAAATATTGTCAGATCAGTATGAGTTGTAAATAAGTCACAAGAAAACAACAAATGTTCTGCCTTTACTCCCCTCCAAGGAAGTCAATCCAAGTTCCATATTTATTTAGATTTAGGTCTGCAATAATGAATATTATCCATATGGTGAAGTGAAAGTATAACGGCAATGCCATGGCAAGAACTAAATTTCTGAGTTATGAAGTTATCTAAAGTAGGTAGGTCAGCTCCTTTTGAACTTTCAAGCAGGACCTTAAAGTGGGAATTACTTGTATCTATTTAGACAAAGAAGTAAAAACTGATTATTAGTGGTCACAAATGCTTCTTTGCTTTTCCTGGAGGAAATGAACTCCTGTTGGCAATTAAGAGGTAATTAGCAGTTTCCTGACTAGAATAAACACATCCAGGCAGTGATTTTCCATTCTCAACCTTAGGGCAAATGAATTATTGCCAGTTGCAGATATTTAACGCCATCCAACGCCCAGTCTCATCTGACAGTTTCAGAAATGCTTTTTTAAGCATGTTAACTGAGGGAATGTGAAGTTTTACAAAATACATCGATTTGTTAAACAGTAGCTGAAATTTTCTGTAAATTCTGATGTGATATTACTATGGGAGATTCAGACATTGAGATTAGTACTCAAGCATGCATGTGGAAGAAGCACTACACTCCACCTGTAGTAGACAAATGTTTATATGAATAACTAGTATTTCTACTTGTTGGCATGGAAACATGCGACCTATTCCTGCAGGCAGAAGTAGCATGATCAATAAAGGGCAGACATATCAATGTCCTCATCTGTGAACCTCCACTCTCCTGGAAAGGGAGATTTTCTATTTTCGTTACACTAGTAATACTGAGGTCATTATTCTTCTAATACCTTGCCAACTGTCATTAAAGTAGTGGGATATAGCTGAAAATCTCACCTATGATTTCTATTTTGTTCTGCTTTTATTTGAGTAACACACTTGTTGAGTGAGCTGCTTCATTGAGGTATACAAGCATGTTCTACACAAGCATGTATCAAAGAATAAATAGTTTATGAGCTACTCAATCAAAGTACTGCCTCAAAAATTAGTTTGTTAGAGGTGGAATCTGAAAAAGTATCTTCCATATGTACAAACATTTCCAAGAAAAATACTAACATGAATATGAAAGTACACATGATAATAATAATAATAATGAAAACATATGATCTTCATGAGACATTGCTCTAGAAATACACAAAGCAGTGAAAATAGGTTTTCCTAAAGCTTGTGATAAACTTCTATTCAGTGCACAGGTGAAGAATTAGTCTTATAGACTCTTGCACGCTACTTGTACTACTTCCAACTGACTATCTGTACAAAACAACTGCATCCAAAGGCAATCTATAACTTTTCACCTCAAAAATGAGAACCTTAACTTGTATTGAGGCAGTTTGTTTCATATTTCCAAATATTTAGAATGCAGGCTAACTTTCTATTATAACAGCATCCTGAAATAGTCTGATACGAAATAGGCAGATGTGGCAGCAACCTGATTTAGGAAAAAAATGCTGTTAAACCATTTAACAGATTAAATTAATGAGACAGCGAAGCAGAGGTAATGAACTGTACTGAATGACAGAACAAAGACATCAAAGTCATATGATCCAAATAACAAAAATCAAAAGCTGTATTACCATGTTCAACATGCAAAATACGGCCACTGGGGTTTTGATTTTGTAAGTTTACTTAGAAGTTCTCATCATGCAGTAGATAGTTGTGTATCTGTGCAATCATTTCTAATGATGAAGAAATCTGAGAGGGCTACTGAAGTGGTGTGCAATTTTACTGGTGTTTACTGCTCCCACCTTTTTCACTAAAGACCGTCAACAGAATGCCTAGGTGACCAAATGACATAGTGCAAGTACCCACGACCTATTTTAAAACATGAACTAGTTGACAAATGCAGTGCTTGTACATATGTGTGCATATACTATTTATCTCAGTATATCCACCTTTCTATTGTTATTCCCATTGAAAACAATGGCATGTTTGTCTAAAAAAGGAAATGGACCACATCTCTGATACTTGTGGAGATCTATCGTGCAAAGAGCCTGCTCAAAATGTTTCAGCATGTTTCTCCCAGAGGAAAGAACACCTTCCCCTGGAAGAGCCACATGCAGAGATCTGCACTTCCACCAGAGCCCAACTACAGTGTGGGCTGCTCAGTACCTCTGAACCTTTGCAATCTGCCTGAAACATGAAGGGATTTAGTTAACTGTAGGAGGTGGGTGAGAGTATCCGTACTGCAGGGACAAGCCATTACATAAAAAATAAAATAACTGAAATTAGATTTTGGAAACTGAAATTCCAGATGTGTAATTCAGACAAAAATATTTAATGAAAATAGACAGATTTACTTAAAGGAAAGTGTGTAGGAAAATGCAGAGGTCTAAGTGCAGCCTAAGCTCAGAAATCACCTAGTTCCGTCTGTACTTGGAGCCATTGGTATGGAACCATTAGCATGGTGCCATTTTTCTTGTGTTAGGCTGCATATCATTTAGCTGCTTTGGAGAAATTCAGTGAGAGTTTGAGCTTTGAGACTTTTGCATTAACAGCAGAATTTCACAGGAATCTTTAACTTAGGTAATTCTTTAATAAGTTTTGACAAGCTATTGCTTGGTCAAACTGGCTACAGGAAGCTCAGCATAGCAACCCTGCAGCACCACTCTCTCCTACCCTGCTTATTAAGTCATACCAGTTTTCACTTGAACCTGAACATTTCCTCATTCTAAAGCTTACTAAGAGAAGGAGAGTTTCAAGATGTAAAATCTCAAAGGTTCTTTTCATAAAACAATTTGCTACTCTAACAGTGTCTTCCAAATCATGTATTTATTACAAATTCCATCTCTAAATTAAACTAACTACATCTCAAATCCACTGTAAGAACACAGGGATTAATTAGAAATGGCTTGGGTACAGAGGTCTGTGTGAATTGTTATTGTCTTCTACTTTTTCAGGAAGTTAATAATATTGCATCTTATTATTTTGTGCTCTGGTAGAATGTTGGTCCTCAGGTAATTTCCTCAGTAATGAACAAATAGTAGTAGCCGGGCCTGACTTACCAGCTTCCTGTGAGTTTATCTTTATTTTAGCTTTTAAATAAATAATGCTATCATCTATCACCTCAATTGTTATTAACAAATACAGTACAAGCTATAAAATTACTGCTCAGTTCAGTACTTTCTTGCATCTATTTCTCATTATTTTCAGAACTTTGCCTGTAATATACATTTATAAAAAGCAAACTAACTGCCTTCACTTTCATTTGATAAACAGCCATACCAGATCTCCTCTAACAGCATGTGCCACTTCAATAACACTAACTTACACATACATGTGTATTTCATTAAGCACAGCTGCATGCATTAAGGTGAAAAAGAAGATTGTATGGATTGTTTCTTACTGTGCTTACCAGGACTACTGCCGTGATTTGTCTTCAATTTACCTTCACTCTGTCTTAATCTCCTGCAGTCCTTTAGATAACTCAAACTCAGGTTTTGATTGCAGTTTGGTTTGCCTAAATTCAAAAACATGATCAATCTGCTAAAAAGCCAATGTTTCTGTATAGAAAAGAAGATGTGCAGTGGGCACAGAGGCACTCGCAAAGTAAAACCAGAACTTCATGCATTTAGTTGCAAGCAGTGCATGTGAGAAATAAAACCAAACCAAAACAAACCAAAACTCCCAAACTTTCAGGTAATTCTGTAGCTCTGTAACCCAAAACTGAAGTTGTTCTGGCAGCAGCTAAGAAGTAAAATTGAGGCATGAATGGGAAAAGCCATTGATAACAATACTTCAGACTTCCTGGAAATGTCATTGTGATAGAGGAAGCTAGCAGGCGAGGCCTATTAGAATAAATATCAAAGACTCAGTATTCTTTTGAGAAAAATCTAAATTATCCCTATAAAAAAGATTCCATAATTCAACTTCTGTTCTCGCTAAATCTTATTTCTACTGGACTTATGAAACATAAGCAAAGTATTATCCACCAGAAATGTCCTTGTGTGGAGAACCAGCTTTGTTCCTTCAGAATTTTTTGTTTCAATACGTTTCATGAATCATCTACAATCAGAGACACTCTGTCATTCTTGTGTTGTATTTGATGGACTGGAAGTTAGAACTGGATAGCTGTACAGAATTTAACATTAAGCATCAAAAGTTAAAACTGATTGGATTTGGAATATTGGGTTATTCTTCAACAGATATAGAATAGCACACCATGTTTGTCCTCTCAGGTTCCTAATTTCTCAGAATTCAATTTTTATGGGCAGGGCCCATCTTTCCCTTTTGTATTTCCAGAGATTAACAAAATGTGTGAAAGAATACTTCCTTATTCTGAATGAAAGATCCCAGAACTCCAGAGTATGGGACAGTGGAGGTAAATGGAGCTGCCCCAGGGAAGCTCCAATGTCTTTCCAGCCCAGCTTTGTTGGTTCTTTATTCCACTGCTCTGTATTTTTATTTGTTTGTATAGATTGATGAATCTATCCAGCAAAATGTAAGCATCCTGTTATGACTCACTTAACGTATATTATTTGTTTTTATAGATTGATGAATCTATCCAACAAAATACAAGCATCCTGTTATGACTCACTTAATGTATATCTTATTCTCATTGATTTTCACTTGGTCGTTCATCTTTCTCTTTTCAGGGTACCTTCTTTTAATTTCCATATATCTGTTTTCCCTTTATGACACATCTGTATTTCTTTCCTGACATCCATCACTTCTGGCTACTTTGGTTTAGTGCTGATTTCTTTTTGAGTTCTGTTTTTCAGCATTCCTAGATGTTAGATTACCTACATTTGCGACCCTTTGTCACAAATTCAGTCATCCAGTCTCTCTTGTTTATCACCAGATTATCAACCATAAACACATACTGAAAATCCTAAAATATTTGCTGGGAGACTTTCTTTTGCAAGTCAGGCTTTCTCATTTACCAGACAAAGAATTCAGGCTGAGTGGGGCTTAGATCTCACACTCAGGCATTTAGAGACTATACAAAGTTAATTAAACCGTGAGAAATCTCAACATTTTCCCATTTCTGCTCCAGTGCCTTATAGTGTGTCACTGGATTGTTTACCTGCCTAGCAGAGAGGGATTCATAAATGTTCATAACGATTCATGAATTTTAATGGTGCTTAGAGTTATATATCGTGAATAAGAAATTCACTGTTGTTAAATGTCCCTAATTCACTCTAAAAGATTGATACCAATCTTTGGGCAATTCCATTTTCCCCAATTATTCTTGCATAAAAGTCTGATTCTGCAGCTATTAAAAGCATAACACAATTTATAGTGGGCCTTGATGGCATTTTTTTAAAATGGAAGCAACATTTTCCTGAATTTTATTTCATTTTTCCCTGATGAAAAACCATCTGAATTCCTTCATGTGATTAAGAAATTTGTGCCTGCCTTCACAAACCTAAACATAGATGCATTTTAATGAAAAGCATACAATATGTGCTGTTTGGCTGGAGGGAACTATCATAAGAAGGAAGAAAATGGCATGAAAATGCTTCCAAAACCAATTGAGTTTGAGATATAATAAATGTATATGTCGCCCCTGGTTTGTAACTGGAATGTTCCTATGTATTAAACATTTGTTCAGATTTAAACATCTGTCTGCCATTTTAGATAATTCCACTTGGCTCTGAAACTGAAAAGAGTATTTAGGAGAAAATGACAGCAAGTGAAGGAAAAAATCTGTGCATGTTTTCCAATATTTTCTCTCTGAAAATATGTCATGAGAGAAAGGCAAACTAAAATGAAATGTTGACGTATCCAATATTAGCAGTTTATTCCTGATCTGCTTTCTGCTTTTCCATGTTATACGATTTTCAGTCTACTTAGGTAAACCACAATGCTTCAAATGTATAACCAATGAAAATGATTACTCTGGGACAGTCCAAGAAAATGCACTTGTGGTTTCATTCAGTCCACAGATAAGAAACATTTTCCTCCAAGTAGATAATGTCTTTCAGTTAGCACTAAGCAGAGTTCTCAGGAGTAGTAGTAATATTCTATAGATCATGAAATTATGCAAAGAGCAAGCCAAAACAGATACGAAGAATAGTACTAAGATACAAAGAATAGTACTAAGAACAAAGTTTTAAACGAAACTTCAAGTCCCTCAATTTTCAGTTCACAATTAATTGTTATGAAGTTTTTATTTGGCTTTTGCTTTTAAATCAGTACTGAAATCAACACAATTTCTGAAAGCTTGTCACAGAAATTTGTTTTGAGGAATATGACCTGCGTTGCTCAGCTTGAACACCTAATGATTCTGCAGGAGGAAGAAATAAGGGTAAGGTCAAGCAGGACAAATGTCAATCCATTATGGAACAGGGATGACACCTAACTATTAATTTGACACAATTTGAGTTTTTAATATTAAATGTGTGATATTATTTTTAATGCCCAATGAAGCAGTCGGACTTAGGAGGTTCTTGCCGGATTCAGAAAATATGCATCAAAGAAATACAGATAATTAACATACATTGAATACTCAAGGTTTCTTGTTGGGTGATTTTTGTTCAAGACATCTTTGCAAGTCCAATAAAAACTTTTCTTTGAAAAGTAGATCTATCTCTCTCATAAATTTCACCTGTGGGCTTCTGATGGAAGAAGCTGCTATAGGAGGCTGCTAGTGATACGAACAACTGGTCAAAATAGTATTCTCCACCTGTTGGTAGAGTTTTTCCTCATTATACATCTCATGTGAGAAATGTCTGCCTTTGCAGATTGCTTACAGCAGTAATGGCTGGTTCTAGTTGAAAATTCAACAGTAATTGAAGAGAATGTATTACTGAGAACTAAAGATTGTCTGAAACACCACATTTTGTGACCAGTAAGTATGTTCTATCTGCAGTGTAAATACTATTGCATGTGAGCATTTTATCATTGCAGGAATGGTCATTCACATGCACGAATCTTTGTTTTCCT
This sequence comes from Loriculus beryllinus, assembly GCA_039877255.1. Classification (NCBI taxonomy): domain Eukaryota; kingdom Metazoa; phylum Chordata; class Aves; order Psittaciformes; family Psittacidae; genus Loriculus; species Loriculus beryllinus. Next base: position 6,857 of record JBCJKH010041116.1, on the reverse strand, counting down.
TCTGTCTGTGGATGATAAAGCTTAATGATGATACAACTGAAAGAACCAAACTAACATCCAGGCATCAGCACCCTAAGAACTATGCACACACTTGAGGAGGAGATATGCCTTGGGTCAAAGAATGGATGACTGAAATAGAGAAAACAAATACCCAGGTGAGCTGTTGGATTTCCTCAATTGCACAGCAGGTTAGTGCCACTTGAGAATAAGGTGTCCTGACACAGGCAGACAAATTATACACTCTGCCAGTTCTACTTAGCTCATTTTTCTTAATTTGAGGTTTAGTTATGTTAGACCTCCAGCTGTTTTTCATACCTCTCCCAAATGCAGTCAAGTTGGAAAGCTGACCTTGTAGGAGCTAATTATTTTTAGTTGGCATCTATGCGCTGGGAAGCATAAAGACGTGCAGCATAATTCACACATTTCTTCCTACAATATCCATTATTTACTAAACTGAAGAAAACTGGCAAACTGTTTTATTTAGCATGAGCATTATTACATGGGCGTATATATAAATGCATAAATACTATGCATTTCTTTTTTGTATAAAATGAGGGGGTAAAATAGAAAGAAGGCAGATAGAGTACTGACCTTATTGTGTGTATAATGTGCATTTATTCCCTTTACCATTTTCACTGACAGGCTGCTGTTTCCCAAAAGGTTTGATCAGGCTTTTAATTAACTTGAGCTGGAGGTGATGTGACCTCTAATCAAGTTTAATTTTGTTTCTTCTGGCAAGTATAATAATGAATGTATTCAAATGAGATTCAGAGATCAACAAACCCAAGCAAGTTAGCAACTAATAATGAAGATTGTCAATAGATGTGAAAAGGGTTTTAAAAAAAAAAAGCTTTTAGTTTTAAAACTAATCTGGATTTGTAAGCAGAAATTATTAAGGTGAATTTCCACCAGCACATATGGCAGTACTCTGTCCAAACTACTACAAGTCCCAAATTAATATGAGCTAAGTGTATATATTTTTATATATATATATATATTTAGACTGCTAAATAATAGAGTGATGTCTCATGATGTTATTTCACTCATTTTGCATCCAAGTGCTGCCTGCTTATGTCCTTCTATTTTCTCTTAAGACTTAAATTAGGTATGCATTTTTAAAATGCAGATGAGTAACTTTAATCTGCAAGGCAGTGAGTCATAGGCAGAAGAAGAATAATGAGAAATTCTATTCTGCTATAAGTTTTAGAACTGTTGTCACTGCAGGTACCTGGTAGCTAAAGGAAGTGCCTGCTTCCCAGGCTACGAAGGCTATACCATTTGCTGATGCATTTAATTGTGTCAATGATTTTTATGGTGCTTATTATAATTTGTTCTACAATAGCACCTAGCCATCCCAGGTAATATTAAGTTTCTATGATTATAAACACTATATAGTCAATTTATATCTTAACATGTTTAAAATCTAGATGGATGTTATTTCCGAACAAGATAGAAGGACTAAAATATTTTCATGAGTGATGAAGACTGACTTCTTCAGGATCACAAATAAAGCCTACAGCAATTCCAGGAAAAGACCTTTGAGATTTTACAGGAAAGGGTGAATTCTAAAGTACGACATTATCCTTCCTTTTCTAAACTCTATTTAACTAGACCCTAAGTTATTTCAGGCAGGAAGAATGTTTTTAAAAGCTTATATACAGTTAAGCGATTGATATTTCACAGCTGATGTCAATATTGTCACAATAACTTCCTTGAAGAATGTTACTTTGAATGTGATATAGGAGGTGAGTGAATTTAAAGAAAACAACATATTAAAAATATGAACATTTTGCAGATTCTTTCAAAATGCCTTTTTTCCTTTTTTTCTGAAAGATTTTCACTTGTATTGACTTCCATGGACAAGTTTTCCCAGGAAAAGTATTTCAAAGAATTGCTGTATTTTCAAAGTAATTTTCTACCTGTGTGAAATTCTACATGTTTGGCAGAAATGTTTCATGGCTTTTTGTTTGAAGAAGAGGAGGTTTTGGCTTGGTTTTCCTCAGAAATAATTTGGAAGAGTTCTCTTCAGCTAAACTCTTACTGGATATTTTTAAATAGAATTACATGCTAAAAGCACAATTTTATTACTCTCATTTTGTCTTTTTTTTTTTTTTTTCCTCAGCTATTTATCTCTCCTTTTGTTAGGATTAACCTTACTAAACTAGGTGTAGAATCAGCATCTTAAGTGCTACATGTAGTTTCAGGTCTTTCGGAAGGCTACCGTTTAATTAGCACTCTAGAGACTTGTGAAACTATATTCTGCAGCTATTGGGGGGTGAAAGCAGGACTGTGATTTGACTACAGTGTCAGTGTCTGTTCTGCAGATTTTATTTCTGGGTACCTGTGCTGGTTTCAGCTGTAACAGCCATTTTTCTCCTTCTTAGTAGCTGGTGCAGTGCTGTGTTTTCAGCTTTAGCCTAAGAACAGTGGTGATAGTACACCGACGTTTTCAGTTGCTGCTGAGTAATGCTTACTCTGATCAAGGACTTCTCAGTCTCATGCTCTGCCAGTGAGGAGGGGCATAAGAAGCTGAGAGGAAGCAGAGAGAGGACACCTGACCCAAACTAGCCAAAGGGGTATTTCATACCACAGCATGTCATGACCAGTATATAAACAGGGGGGAGTTACCTGGAAGGCCCAGATTGTTGCTTGGGTTGGGCTGGATATCAGTCGGCAGGTGGTGAGCAATTGCATTGTGTTTTGTTGTTTTCTTTTCCTTTTCCCCTTTTAGTTTTGTATTATCTCCCCTTGTTATTTCCCTTATCATTATTATTATTACTGGTGGTAGTGGTAGTTTTGTATGGTGTATGGTATGTTTTGCATGTACCATTGTATGATAGTTTTGTACTGGTGGTAATAGTTTTGTATGGTATCTTAGTTATTGGACTGTTCTTATTTCAACCTGTGGGATTTACATTCTTTTGGTTGTCTTCCTCACCCCTCTGGGAGCAGAGGAGGAAGAGAGGGAAAGTGAGCAAGCAGCTGCATGGTTTTTAATTAAGAGCTGGGCTTAAATCATTACAGTTCCTTTTAACACTTGTGTTCTTGTGGCCGCCTGTTGTTATAACTTGCAATTGACTGCCTTTTCCTGATACCTTCCCTAATGAGAAATTTCTCAGGTGACAGAAAAGCTTAAGAGAATTACTTAAGAGTGTCAGCAGATGGTGGCAAGGAGCTGCTTCTCCCAGTCTTTCCCTACCCCACCCTGCCCCCCTTTGATTTATGTGTTAATTAAAGTAGGGATGTTAGATGAGGATCTGTCTGTGAGATCAAAATTAGTTCAATTAAATGAGGCTTCTTTTTCATCAAGCTAAGCAGATGTTACCATAGAAAAAGAATGGTATGTTCACTTCTTCAAGTTTTCTGCTATGTTTGGAGTTCACGCCTGCTGTTAGTGTGGATACTTTGGCATGGCCCACAGACTGACTGTTCACAAACTGTGAAAAACACCGTAGCCAAAGAGGGATTTTCATGGCATGAGCAATACTGAAAAAGAGGCATAGAGTAAGCAGGGCTAAAAAGACATTAGAATCATAGAAACATGGAATCATTTCAATTGGAGAACACTCTTGAGATCATTCAATCCAAATAATCCAGCACTGCCAAGTCCACCACTAAGCCATGTCCATAAGTGCCACATATGCACATCTGCCATGGCCAGGCTGTTCCAATGTTTAACAACCCTTTCAGGGAAGAATTTTTCATTATGTCCACCCCAAACTTCCACTGGTGCAACATGAGGCTGTTTTCTCTCCTCCTACCACTTGTTACAGACCTTTATTACAAAGATAAAATGCAAATAGAATTCTTCCTTTCCTTCTTTTAAAATAATTTCAGAGTACAAGAACATGGAAAACATTCTGTCATTTAATGGAGTTACTTTGCTTGTGTCATGTCTCATTTTGCTCTCTAAAGTAGTATGTTGCTGAATGTTGTAACACTAAGTATTTAAAATGGATTTTTATTTGTTATTTGTAAGCTTTCTTTCTGAAATGGAACAGAAGTGGTATCTATTGATACCTTTAATAAAACATTCAAGAGTGCCAACCCAAAACAAAGTTCTATGCTTCTGCACAGCAAGTGAAAGGGAAATTTTAACTACACTCAGATAGAGGAAAAAATAATTTTGTTTATAGGCTAATGTGCATGGGCAACCAATGAAAATTCAAGATTTCATGCTAGCTGTAACCATTTTCCAGGGAAGAAAATTTTGTTACCTCTAAAAAAGAACATGATGTAAATTCTCAAGTATTGCACTTTTTGGCCTAGATTTTATTAAGTCCCTGAAAAAGTTTAAAGCAATCTTTACAAAAATAAATGAAACAAGGACACTATTATATGAATAGACTTCTGCACCATACCACTTGATACCATTGAAAAAGCAGCTATCTGAACAAAAATACGCTTCCTAAAGCACTGCTTGGCATGAAACACATCTTGCACGTCAAAGCATAAATATGACTTTAACAATCTAAGAAAAATGAGTCCTGGCATTTACTCTTTGATTCCAGTAAGCTTGTTCTTTTTTTTTCTAAACTATTCTAATTTCAAAGGTTTTTCAGTAAATATTCATACCAGCTGACTAGTGCAAACTGGCCAGCAGTCCCTTTTTAGCATGCATTGATCAGGTTCGAATTCCAAATAGAAAACCAAATCAATATCTGTGAATACAGACAAAAAAAAAAAATCCCTCTAATATGTAGTCATTGCAGGAAGAAGATCTCTTTAAAGTGTTCAACAGTGTATTTTACAACAGCATTTTTTAGCTACTGTAGCTTTTGGATTAGCAATCTCTTTCATAAATGAACTTGAAATACTATTTGTGAAACTAGAACAATGGAAAATTTATTTTACTCTTTTTTTTTTAGAGTTAAAAAGAACCTGATCAACTCAACATGCCAAAGCATTTGAATTCTAGTGCTGCTGCATTAAATCAGGTAAATGCATCTAGTTTATAGTTAACTAAGGAAAATAAAAAACATAATGAATCTGTGAAATCGTTGAAGGAAGGGATTAATTTCCAGTAGCTTTAAATAGTCACCTAAACTTTTTGAACAAATGGGAGCAAATTTCCTGCCTCACAATAGAAATGTTGGTCTACCTTTTTTTCTCAGTTAACTTAAAATATTCAAAGGCTCTACTGAGAGTTGAAAGGGAAGGGAGAGAGCCCTACAAAAGACGATTCAGGATTTATGTGTTGCAGTGCTCTCTAGAGGTTCCTTTTTTCCTCCATTGGCTATGGAGGGAGTCCAGGGAAATCTGATTTAAACATGTATGGGGCTTCCAATTACATGGAAAGAGGAAAAAAAAAAGAGGTGGAAGAAATCTGGGATGTGATAATTACATAGGGTTATTTTTCTGAAGAATCTGTTAAGTTGTACTCATTTTTTTCTCATGCGAATACACAGCAAAATTAAAAGAAATGGCATCAAAACTTAAAGCAGTGCTTCAGCAGAACTGAGGTGAAATAATAGGCTGTTTGCTTTTTCTAAAAATTGCAAAAAAAGGCTCTCCTTTCAATTCCATTCCTCCTCAAACTTATGGAAAAGATAGTTTAATTATTTCAGATGCCATTCTGATGTTTTTAAACAATCTATGTGCTGTGCATATAGTATGGTTAATGGTTTTGCTACAAGTAAGTCACACTCTGTAAACTGCCTGCTTCTGTGCTTTTTCCCTGTGCCTGTAGTGGCTTGCAATATGACTTCTTGCTGTTTTCAGCCAAGAAAAGGTGAATTATATGACTTTTAGGACACGCATTTGCATTCTGAGCTAACTTTCTAAAGGTCAAACAGGTCAAATGATAATTTTGTCTTGGTGTTTAGGAATTGGTGTCACACGCTTGAGATGGCTGGCAGGTGAGCACGCGGTATGAAAATTGTGACAGGCTTGTCAAACAGTACAATTGAAACAAAGCATTAATAAGCCTATCTTTAGTCAGTAAGAGCACCTGGATCAAGTAATCCCCTTCTATAGGTGCGAAAACCTGACTGATAATTATCTGTACTTATATAAATTTTACTACAGTGATAATGTTTTTGTTGTGCTAATCTAAGGGTTTTATAACAGAATAAGAATTTTAGGTAGCAAGTGTCTGCAGGTTATCAACCCATGATAATGTACAACTTCCTCTTGCAAGTAATGAGCTGACAAGGAGAGGTGCCGTGCTTGACCTTGTGATGATCAGCAGGAAGGGGCTGGTGAGGAATATGGTCATGAGATTGTGGAGTTCAAGATCCTTAGGGCAGTAAGAAGGGTAGGCAGCAAGTTCACTACCCTGGGCTTCAAGAGAGCAGACTTTGGCCTGCTCAGGAACTTGCTCAGTAAGGTTCCACGAGACAAAGCCCTAGAGGGCAGTGGCACACAAGGTTTATATTCAAGGATCACCTGCTTTAAGATCAAGATTGTTGCAGCCTGATAGGAAGGAAATGGGGCAGGAAGGCCAGGAGGTCTCCATGAATGGATAAGGAGCTGCTGAGGAAACTTAAAAAGAAAAAATAAGCTTATAGAAGGTGGGAGCGAGAATGGGAATAATTACAGGGACTTTGTCCAGGAACCTAGGGATCAGGTCAGAAACCTAAGGCCCAGTAAGAATTGAGTTTGGCCAGGAATGCCAAGGGTAACAGGAAGGGTTTCCATGGGTTTGCTGCCACCAAAAGGAAGTCTAGAGATAATATGACTCCTCTCTTGAAGCTAGCATAAGAACTGGCTACCCTGGGTTTGAAGAAGGCTGAGGTTCTCAATGACTTCTTTGCCTCAGTCTTCACTGGCAAATGCTCTGACCACACCACCCAAGTCTTGGAAGGCAGACGCAGGGACTGTGAGAATGAAGACCTTGGGCCCACTGTAGGAGAGGA
>JBCJKH010041115.1:2618-13583 GCA_039877255.1 Loriculus beryllinus | reverse complement strand
TCAGACGCACTTACTTGAAAAATACTGTCACTATTTGACCAAAATGACTGGCAATAACTTAGGGAACAAATGTAATAACAGAACCTTTGATACAATTTTGTACACTGGTTTGATTATTCTAATACTTATCAAACCCAGAGATTGTAAATATTCCTTCCTATTATAACCTACTTTTTATTCAATTTTGAGATGCCTTGTAACTATGCTGGTCTTTTTCCCCTGAGTTTTCTCTGGGAGTATAAATCTAGCAGAGGCAAATGCACTGAAGGAGGAACAGAAATGTTGCAAGTGTTCTTTTATTCAGTAAGTGCATCATAATCCTCAGTAGGCATTGCATTGTTACTTGTGCCTCATTCCTGTTTTTGAAGAGGCACTCATAGCAGGCAGCTAATCATGCTTTTCTTGCAGTTCAGTTGCCCCAGCATGCTACCTGGGATGCCCACATAGCCTCAACTGACATCTCAGAAAGGCACAGTTCCTCTCGCTTCTAAGCTGTGTCTGCCAGTGCTATGTGGGTTTCCAGATATTCCAGGCCATCTCAGGTATGTCAGTTTAGTCAACACACTTGAAGCCCAAGATCTTGCAAACTAGCACTTGACATTGCAAATGAAGAAATAAACATTTCTGTGTAGGAGCAAGTAGGAATGACTCTTTACTTCAGATTCTGCTTTTTACTTTGTAGATATCTATTAACATATTATCTCTTACCTTGTTAAGCTATACTTTGTAAAGATTCTACTGTAAATCACTGACAGTAATTTATCCTAATATATTTTATATCCTTCTGATAATTCTGCAACTTCCTGGAAGGAGACAGAGTGCTTTAGAAAAAAAGGTACAAAGAAGATCCTCATGGCTACTATGGGTTTACTAAAATATTGAGGCTTGACACAAATGTTACAGAGTTGTCTGAAATACCAAAATACAAAAAATTTTTAACGAAGCCATAGATCCTTCCAACTGAATGTTAGGGCATCCTGACCGCAGATCTGGAACTACAAGAAACAAGTCATAAACCTCTGAACCTTGGAATTAGGAAATCTGGCACAAAAAGGCAAAACCTATCTGTTCATCGATAGTTAACAGTTGTGCCTTTTTCACAATAGTATATGCAGAAGCAAAACAGGTTTTGTTGAATAAGCAGTGCTTGCCACAAACAAAAAAGAACTAATGCCATTGGAAAAGTGTTAAGGATATTAAGGAATAAAACGATTGTCAAGCTGGAGAGAAATGCAGAAAAGAAATGTATACAAGACAACTAGATCCCATTTGCTTTGACCAGTAGACTTTATTTAATTTGTTGCCTTATTCCAAACTCTCTGATGCTAGTTTGTGTGTACAACAGCATGAGGTACAATGGAGAGCCTGAACCACCCCCCCCCCCAAATAATACAGAAAAAGATATGAAAAATAAAAGAAACTGTGCAAAAATTATCATGAAGGAAAAGAAAATGAGATAGTGCTAATAGGAAAGGAAGAATAGTAGGAATCTGGGGAGAAAAGGTGGATTACATAGAATATGTAAGGTTATAAGGGTAAGGAAGATGTTGAAAAGTAGAGAGAATCTGAAAAAGGAGAAGACAAAACTAGATAATGAGAAGATGGGCTGATTTTCATTACTAGAGTGTAAAGTAGAAAAAAACTCACACATAAAGCAGAAAGTAGATAGGATACCATTAAAAAGGAAATGGACTATCAAAAATAAAGAAAAAAATGAGCAAAAGCACTAGAACCAGAAACTGCTTGAAGACCTGCAAGTAGATGGAAGTTGAATATCTAGGTGTATAAAATTGCCAAATATCTGAAGGGGACCACACTTGCTAAGTGTCAGTTCTTTCTGACAATGCAGTCATCCTTGCTCCTGCATGAAAATGAAGTTTCAGAGATATCACCTTGAAATTATTCCTCTTCATTACCAGAGGAAATTCAAATTATTTGCCTGTGTATTGTCATGCCGGTGAGATAGTCAGGTTTCTGTAAGCTGGCCAGGTGGAAATCTTTCTCAATTTCTCTGTGCCTAGTGCAGAGAGGTGCTGAATTGGAAGACTAGTAAAAAGGGAAAAAACCATGCCAGTACTAAATTCATTGCATATACTTCCCACCTCACCTCCGAGGAGGCTGGCTTAGATCTGAATTGCACTGTTGGGGCCTTGTTGGTGTTTTATGCCAAAAAAAAAAAAAAAAAAAAACCAAACAGAAAAAGTAGTAATTAATATCAGGCTGCACTAGGCAAGTGGTAAAACAGATCAGTAGGTAGAAAGGTCAAAATTCAATTCTGGTGTGGAAAGCAATTCCTCTAAACAGGAAATCCTGTGGAGAGAAGTACCATTGTTCAGAAATTGTTTCTCTTTCTTAGCTAATTAAAAGCCTTTTTTTGTAGTGCAGTTAGGCCTTAGCTGGCTGGGGTACAAAATCCAGTCATGTGAGGCTTGATGAATAAAAGTCACAGTTTTTTTGTCTGTTTGGCTTGCAAAATTTTCCCCATGTTTCTCTTATTAAAAAAAAGAAAAAAAAAAAAGAAAAGAAAAAGCTTGCTTTTTCTAATTTTTGTAGTATTTTGTTTCACATAGATAGCACTAAAATGTTTTGGTGAGTCTCTACGCTGTCTTTTATCACTGTTTCCAGCCAATAAACTATGTATGACTTCAACAGATGTTTCTTCTACTGCAGACAATAAGATGTTTTGAAGTCCTCAGAAGCAAATTAAAGTAAGAAGAGAAGTTAGAGAGTCGTATGGAAATGAGAGACATTTTTCCATGAAGATTTAAAAAGAAATAACCTTTGATGTCCTGGTTAGGCTTAATAATAAAAAGCAGAAAGATACTCAGGTAAAGACATAACCATGCGTAGGAAGGAAACATCTACAATATTCACAATTAGTCATTGTTAATGTTATATCTGCAGTCTAGATGCACCAAGCCAGATTTTCCTTTGGTGTGACTGTAGGTTCTTTGACTTTGATAAAGCTGGACTGTTTTATATCAGGTGAGGATCTGTCCCTGGGTTGTGTTGTGAACAAGAAGAAAAGAAGGGACAAAACTTGAAGAAGGATTAGGATATGTCTGGTTTTTGTCTCATTTAAATTCTGGTTGCCTTTGCAAAACATCACAAAGGCTTTTGTATTTTGTGATGTCTCATGCTGTATGCAGTACTATTGAAAGTACCTGTAATATAATTCTCCTTTAAGTAGAAATTATTTCAATTTGGATGTTAGATACATATTCAGATAGATGAGAAATGTATCATAATGTTTCCTTCCATTTTCCCATCTGGGCTTAGCACAAAGGTTTGGCATCTTTACCAATTTCTCTAACATTTTAGGCTTGGAACAGTGCTAAATCATCTTACATAAGGTGTGGAAGCCTCAGAAATGTAGGGGGAAAAAATCCCAAATCCTGGATTCAGTGTTTATAGGATTTAGAGGTGAAACTACACAAAATTCATGTATGTCTAGCAGCATTAGTTGCAAGATCTTGTCCATGAGAATACAAAACTGCAAAATACCATCTAATGAGACTGGTGTTCTGGAAAACAGCAACACATGTGAAGTGACCAGTCATCCTACAGAGAGCTGTGGAAAAACTGTGCTAGAAACAGTTGTCCCAGAGATAGCATAGAAGAGACTAATGAGGAGTTGAAATGCATTCGTTGGTCAATTATGTTAAGTTCCCATACAGCAGAACTCCTACCAACAGTCCAAGAGTTTCTACTAGCTACTGAATGTCAGATCAAATCCTGAATAGGGATGGAACAATGGTGTTAAACTGTATGAACAGATCTCATGAGACACCATATGGGATACCTCACCTGGCTTTCAGTTGGTGAAAGATGTGGTTTTTCTATAGGTTCTATTCAATACCTGTCAGCCCCATGCAGAAGTTTCAGATATCTAAAATGGCATCTAAGGTAGCTTCTAATGCCTGAATCCCATCAGAAGACTTTGATTCAGTTGTATCCTAACTGTTGCTGCAGAAGGTCCATCACCATGTGGTCATTCCAGACAGACTAGGGAATATGAAATGATACTAGACACCTCTGTGTAGGAAAATGAATGGAATCCCATGAATGGCCACCTAATCTAAATCTAATTTATTAAAATCTTATTTTCAATGAATGCTTACTCCCTCTGTCCTATTTTACACATCTCTATTAGAATGGGGTGAATGGATGTTACTCTTTAGACAACCCTCACGCTTCCCAATGGCAAGATATGCCTATGTTTAAGTAACTGAATGCTACCGTAAGTGTTTCAGATGGCTTGAATTGCTGTTTCAGTACCATTGACTGTACTGCTTAAACTGGAAATTCAGATTATAATGGAAATATAATCGTTTCCTGACTGACCTCCAGCTGCTGCTTCATCACAGGTGCATCGGAGCTGCCAGCTCTGTGGGTGCATTGGGTTACCTATTGTACTGCAGGTGTTCAGGACCTTCACCTGAGTATATGATTTTATGATTTTATATTTGATTTTATGCCTAAATTTAAGTGACTGACTCAACTCCCTTTCATTAGTATTAGAATTAGGTGAGAGAAATCACACCCTAAATAAGTGTATAGACATAATTCTTTAAAAGAGAAAAGTATTTATATCATAGAAAGTTTGGTATTTAGATTTGCCCATCTAGTTCTAACATACTTCATTAATAATTGTTTCTATGAGATATTATTTACAATCCTCTATAACTGAAATCACTAACATTTCTTGGTCACAGTGTTTATGACTATATTAATATATGATATTATATAATAACGAAATATAAAACTGGTCACAGTGTTTATTTATTGATTGCCATATCTATTTACAATAAAGGTAAAAGTAGAGAGGTAGAGAATAGCTTTTAACAAAACAAATAATTAGATGCATAAAGGAATGCTTTTATACAAAACACTTCCAGGAGGAAAAGAATTCATAACATATAGTCAGAACTGAGCTATAACTGCTTGTGATTAAAACGCATAAGGAATTTTTTTCATCATATTTGTTTAGAATGATTTTGCTTGACACTGGAACAATATTGCTGAATGATTTTAATAGTAAAACTTCGCAGAAGATGATACAAAAACCTGATATTGCATTCACCACATGTATGACATAAAAATTATCCAATAAGTAATCAAATTGAATTTATTAGCACTGGAATTGAACATAGATGGACTGGGGCTGGATTTTTTTCTTTTTTTATTTCACCCAAAAAAAAGGTTGGTTTTTCTGCAAGTGTGGAATTTAAGTGAATAGAACTTCTTGAAACTGTAGAAATAACTTTAAAGCACAAAAAATTACGGTCTTTTTATCATGCCTTCTAAAGAAAGTATTATTATTACTACTGCTCATAGTAGTATTACTACTATTCTTAATAATATTTATTATAACTTTTACCATCATCATCACTACATTACCTTAGTATTTTTTCTGTAGCATTAAAGGCATCAATAAAAATTGTGGAAGAAACTAAAGCCTGATTCCTTTGGCTGATTGAATCCATTTTCTTCAACCAGAAGGAATTTTCAACTTACTAAACCAGTGAAATGTTCTGAAGAAATATATATAGAGTTAATCTGAAATTTTTGGTTTGTCCATTGAACTAAATTAGCGATGTACCCTTAGAGCACCTGCACCATCTCTGTTTCTAACCAACAGTTTATGAGAATCATTCTGATATTTGTTTTATAAATGTCTTTGTTATATATCAGTTGAGAAATGTGTCTGGCTTGGTATATATACATACAGCACATAAGTTTTCAGAATTTTATACAAATCCAAATCAAACAGAATTATTTGATTTCCAATTGCAGCTAAATGTTGCTAAACTAACATGCAGGTGTACTGTCTGGAAAGAGGCCAGGACAAACACTTGAAAAGTTGCACAATGAAATCATAAGCATTTGCAAATGGTGATGGGTAGTGCTTTTAATTATGCAAAAAGGTATGCATATAAGCACCAAAAGGGTTGTAATCATGGTTGAGTGAGTTTGAGGAAATGCCTTCTTGTTTGAAATGTTTTGCGGGTCACAAATCTCAATCTTTTTGCCTTTTTTTTTTTTTTTAAATAACAGGTTCTTTCTGACATCCTTTTAACAAATAACAGCTGCTGTCTTTAAGGTAAAGCTTCTCCTGAAGCAGGAAAAGTACTGTCTGGGGTTTAAATAGGTAAGGACTCTGAAGAAGTCTGAATGTTTACTGAATTTGTTTGAATAACTTTGTCCCATAAATTTGGCTCATATAGAAAGACATATGGGTTTAATCCTCCACTTCAGTACAACAGTTTTACACTGGTGTAACTTCGTTAGAGTTGCAGCAGTGTACAGTTGGAATAACAAAGTGGCGAATCAGACCCACATGTGTTTTATATCCCCTGAGAGCTGTATATCATGTGCTTCTCAGATCTAGTGCATATGGAGTGGCATGTAATATCTGTGGGACAGACACTATATATATCATGTTAGTTCACATGATCCAATATATTATCACATATGTCGTGCTGGATAAAATATGTACTTTGCAGGTTCAACCTCTGAAAGGGGAGGAAAAGTACTATAAGGTTACGCAGAATCTGCTATTGGAATAAACTCTGCCTGTGTTTGAGCATTTGAGATGAGGAGTCAAGGCACGGGATCGGTGGTTGAGAATGGTTCACCTCTGTAAGCCCAGTAGTGACTGAACCCAGTACTGACTTTCAGTGAGTAAAGAGAAGTGGAGAACTTAGCTTATGGAAGGCCATCAGTACTTCCAAAAACCATCTTGAATGGGGTTTTGATTTTTGTTTTGTTTTGTTAAAATCCCAACCAAGCTATGACCCAGCCCAAATCTGTTTATGTTTTCAGATTGGATGGATCTGTAGCACAAGGCAACGAGACTTGACTAACAGCTGTAGAAAAACACTGCAAAATCCTGATCTGTGTACAAGATTCACAGCATATGTTAAATAGTTATTGTGTACAATGGAATGAATTTAATTGTATTTAGCCATGCTGTAATTTGCGAACCAATTGTTAAGACATGCTGCAGGATGTCAAACTCATATTTTTAATAAGCTGGGCAAACTATCAAGTGGTCAATGTTCTTGTGCTTCAGCCTTTTTTGATTAGTTGCCTTGCAGGCAGATTTGGACAGTTATATGGAAACAATACAGGGATGAACAAAGAAGGAACTGGAGTGATAATTTGAGAGAGTAACTGGGAAATTGGTCAAAGGAGAAAAGCATGATGTAGATGGTTCACGGCATGTTGCTTTTTATCCTGTTCACTTAAAAACAATGTGCTGTAATTTATGAGTAGACAGACCTAGTTAATCCTAGCATGGTTTATGTAGATGCTTGGGTGTCCAAAAGCCCTAAATCAGTTTTATAGTATGCATTACATGTACTGTTGACTGCCTGACCTGAATAAAATGAAGTTTACAAACTGGTTTTGATTAAACATGTCTGAATGTAGACATTTAGCCTATTATTAAATTTAGAAGCCATTGGTTTATATTTTGTTTTATTGCTAATCATCTTTTACATTACTGTCAGAGTTTCCATAATGTCCAATTAAAAACCAAACATTGTGCAAAGATAAATAAAAGCTTTCCAGACTTGTGAGAATAGTGTAGACCATGGTTGGAAAGCAGCCATTCAAATGCATTGTATTACTATGGAAGAATTACTGCCAGGGACAAAAGGTATCTCAGTGTCTTTTCACTCCAACAGACTGGATAGATGGTCTGTTAATTTGACCAATAGAGCTCCAATGGGTTTACTTAGGACAACAAAAACTACTGGAAGCACAGCTGCCCTGCCCATTCATTCTGATAATGGAAGTCGTCCTAGACATTGCTCATATGTTTATTGCAGTACTGTTGGAGGCTTAAAGGATAAGGCACCCAAAAGTAGCACTGAAGGTGTCCCAGGCTGGGCTTTCATGGCTACTGAACACTTTGACATTAAATAATTAAAGCTAGATACATTGGCTCCCTGTTTACTAATAAAATAAGTGCTGGCATGGGTTCACACATTGCCACATGATCGTCCATATTGTTTGTCAGCACACAGTCTAGGGCGTGCTTTTCACTTGTGCCAAGAAGCTGTCTTCCAGGTGATACTTGAACAGAGACCAAAGGGTGACATACACCAGAGGAGGTTCCCAGAAACAGCTCATAAGTACCACCTGGTTTAGGGAGTAAGACAGTTCAGTTGTATGATTGAAAGTTCTACCGTGTCAGCTGGGCAGACAATAAGCTGTGGTTCATTTTCAGTGCTGCTGTAAATGGGTCCATTAAGATGCATTCTGCAGTGAGGCACACTGAAGTTCCTAAGGTATGTACTGCCTTTGAGGAGGCCCTAGACTATCTGTTTGCATGTGTGCCTCTCTGAAAGGGAAAACATGGAGTCTGAATAGCTAATGTGCTTTAGGATGGTTACAGGGGGCTTAGCTTCCATCTGAAACCTATTTTTCCTTATTCTGTACTTTCAATATGGCAACTAATTAAGATATCAAATATCTTAATGTGTGTTACCAGCAAAATACAAGCTGCAGATTAAAATCTGGTTTGTATTGAACCTGCGGGGCTGAAATATTCCCCTCCAACCCCATTCTTTACTTTGAGTATGTGAAAGAGCTGGAAGGGATCATCTGCTAGCAGAAACTCACCTCACTGTATCTCAAGTTGATTTCCAGCTTCCATTTCAGAAGAGGTATCTGAATAGTTTCCAATAAAAGCAGTCAAAAGAGAAACAAAACAAGAAGTGATGTGCTAACAATTAAGGGAACATCCAGCTACAACTGAGAAGGGAAGATAATGGCACATCTCATACCCCTTTCACACACCATGATTTGACCAAGTCTTACTGCATGTAATTCACAGTCACTTGTCTAGCTTGGTTTCAAGTCTGCAACTGTGGAACAGGACAGATATACTTACATTTAGAGGAAGGTGGTAAAAAATCATTCATATTCTGTGTCTCGGATTCTCTGCTCACTAAAATTTATCAGACCTTTGTGAGTATTGTTTGCAGTTCCCTTGAGACATACACAGGAATGCAGCCCTTATTCCCTCTAGCCTTCACTCCTCAGCTGAAATTCAACTAGTGTATCTTAGAGTAAGTCTCAGTTAACAAACCATCCCCTCCAGCTTCTTGACATCCACAAAGTAAATGGTGCATCTCACAAAAGAAAGCAAAGCTCCTAGGAGGAACAATTGTAGCGAGTCTCTTACTGCAGCCTGGGGTATGCAGAGTGTAAAATGTGATGAGAGTTTGGAATATGCTTCTTCACTAACAGATGGGGAGGAGATTGCTATTTCTGTAGCACCATACCTGCTGAGTGCAAACAGGACCTGTTTCTGCAAACAGGAGAAACATGGATGCACAAAGAGTAAAAGAAGTCCTGTTTACCATCTGACCATCCTGTAAAGTAGATATACCTTTACCATCCATCTCTGTCAATCACTACCTCCCTGGAGAATATAGGGAAAGCTGAGGTCTCACATTTCTGCTTCTCTGAGGAGCAACTGAGCAGTTAAGCAAAGAGAAACATGTTGGATGGAAAATGGGCAGACAGGTAAACTTCATTGGGGAAAAAATAATTTATATTCAATTAGAAAGGTTAGGGAGAAAATGGGAATTGTGTTATAGAAGAGTCAAAACATGGAACTGCTGAATTCTTTTGCTGTCGCAGAGCAAGTTTTCTCCTGAGAATGCTTCAGGCACCTCTGCCTAGCTGGAATATTTTTTTTTACTATAATATCTTGACTGAACATTGCTGGACTGTGTAAAGAAGTTAAACTTTTTTGTGTAGAAATCTTTTCCCTAAAAAATTTCAAGATCAAAAGATAAAGGTTCACTGAGCTTGCCTTTCTGAAATATATTTTACTGCATCAGAATGACATATGAATTTCAAAATAAACAAATTGTTATTATCATAGACTGCAATAAGCGCATCTTATAAAGTTCATGGAGTTCATGGTCAGAATAATGTTATATTATTATTCAATACAATTTTATTAGGGAGTATCTAGATGGTAAATTTCAAACAATTACTTCTTGCATGTGGTGCCTGTGGTTGCAGAGTGTCTTCATCTGAAGATACTAAGAGGAAGAAAAGATATATTGCTGTGTAATTTGTTCCAATTAATACTTTTTAACATTAGTGCTTTTTCCTACTTTGAATTTTCTGCCTTAAGCTTATACTTATGTATATGTAGGTATGTTCAGCAGTAGCTCAGTGATAGAAAATTATCTACAAAAATTAAAATTCACTTAATAAATATTAAATAGAGGAAATCCCTTTCCTGTTTGTGAAAGTTCAGGCAGCAGTGGGGAAAAGAGCATCATCTGGCAGACATGATTATCTTGCAGTAGGTCTGAAAGTCATAACTCTGTTCTAGAGAGGTGTATATGATAGGGTGATATCAAAACACCTGGATGAAACTGTCAGCTCCTTGTCTTCTGTTAGTGTGATTCCTGTGTGGCTGTCACAGAGGCTGTATAGTGTATCGGGTTGTTTGGTTTAAAAAAAGCAATGAGTGAAGGGAATGAAGCAATTGCAGAGCCGTTCAGTTGCAAGTGAGTCCTTCACAAATGATTGGATAATTAAAAATATGAATGTAGCTAATCCATGTTGACATTTTTATAGCCTTTACATGAAACAACCTTTAAGAGTATGGTGGAGTAGAGAGATAAGATTCTTTGGGAGTACCATTGGCAGTTGATCACAGAAAAAGGTATCATATGAAGAAAACACTGATTTAAATGGAGCATAAAAAAATAAACTGGATTCCTAAAAATAAACATCAATGGGAATTTCCTACATGAAAAATCAGTGCTAAAGTAGTTGTACATAAACTTGAAGCCATGGCAACAAGGGGTAAGCGATCCCAGAGGGACAAAAGTGCAGAGTTGCACACCTTTATGCGTCATAGAGACTGCAAGTTATGGGCTGAAGTGAGGACAGTAATCTGTCGTTCTATTACCTATGTAATTTCTG